>SNQJ01S0020435.1:41093-66539 GCA_010110895.2 Picea sitchensis
GCAAAGATCTATACGAAATGATTCAATTAATGAAGAAGAGAAATCTGTGATTCATTAACTGAAACAAAGTAATTGCTGTATTTTTTAAAAATAATGAAAGAGATCAGATTATGGATAGCACATTAATCAAATCATATCATCCTACAATAGATTATGATAGATAAAGTAGTCTATAATCAACTGCAAACGACATGCATAAACTTGAAACAAAAGATTGATATATTGAAAGCGAAAGTTGTAGCAAGAAATCAACTCTTGTCTCAGTTTGTATTAGATATCCATAGCCTGGTTCTCCCACAAGTGAGGATGCCCTTATTACAAAAAAATAATAAGTATTTAAAGACCTTCCACAGGGTAAAAACATCCCTGTGGAAATTATCAAAACTGTTTACATAAATCTGGGAAAATATCTCAAGTCTGACTAAACTAGCAACCTAAAATAAAAACTAAATCACACAAATATCTCCTAGACTATCCAGCATGCCCAATGCAATTTGGATGTACCTGAAAAGGGTCAAAAATGGACAAGTTAGGAGGATATTTTATTGATAAAAATGATAAAAATCTAATTCTATAGACTAGCTACATAATCTTGTGATTCTGTAGCTGGTCTAAATCAGACACAGAATCAACATTAAAATCAATTCAAATCATTCAAGAATTAAATTCAAACTATTAACAAGTATCTAATTGCTATTTGAAAGACAAGTGAATCATTCAAATTGAAATTGTTATACTAATTGAGATCAAAACAAGACTAAAATCAAATGACTACACAGATGCATATACTCTGTTTCGTTTGTTGCCACAAAACGGAATCCTAATCAAATAGTAATGAAATCATTTTCATATCAAAATTAAAATTGATACAGTTAAACAAATCATAGGAAATCGTTTATGCTGCCTCATACATCAACAGGAAACACGATCGAATCCATATGAAAACAGCAAGATCATTTTCAAATTGACATAACGGTATTAACATAACAAACGATCCATGCCATGAGCGAATCAAATGTCACAAATGAAATCATAATGAGATCAATCAATTGATAACAGGATCCGTAAGAGTTGTCCGATCGTTTGTTATTGCAAATTGGGGCAGACAAAATCAATTGACATTCACGAAATCATTTCTTGAATTCATTTTAAAACGAATTATTACCCAAATTTCCTCATACGAATTTGATAGAAATGACATAAGTCGATCTGAGTTAACAAACTCGTTTGAAAATTAAAATTAACAGAGCATCAATCAATACTATTTTTCATACGAATCCAACTCATAAAAACAATCATGTTAGCTGAAGATACACAGCAATCCAATCAAGACAAGAGCGAATCGAACAGTTGGAGTTTAACATAGTCATTGCGAATCAAAACCGTTCCATTATTCGGGCGTAGATATCTTTTGCATAGGCTTAAATGAGAATATCATTTCCATATAAAACAGAGTCATTCTTTCCAAATCGGAGTCGAACAGAGTTGTATTCTTGATTTAGAAGATTACATCACACAACATATTAAAAGATCATAACAATCAAACTCATGAAATCATTTCAAAAATCAAATCATCAAAACTCAATCAGGGTCGATGTGATCCGACCACAACGAAATCATACCAAATCAAAACATGATCATGCTCTAATTTTAGCATGAAAACCTCTTGTACAGGTTAGATACCAACCAAATCCAAGCGAAAGCAAACCATTGATTTCGTTAACTCATACCAACAGTCAGACGAATCAAAACAAATGAAAACCAATCAATTGCTAAACTGGGCATGACCAAATCATAACCTCATTTAATTTTAGCAAAACGAAAACAATGTACAGGATGAACAACAAAACCATTTTCGATATGGCTATAACAGAGTCATTTCGAACAATAGACAGAGCTATTTGAAAACCAAACTCAAATCATTATATTAATCCTATCTATTCACAAAATGAAATCGATACCTAAATTCATACCTGGATGACGAGCAGACAGCTTGATCATGACATTTTGGAATTGACGACGGCTGTAGCCGATTCGACATTCCTAAAAATGATGGAACCAGTGGTTTTCTGCTTCTTATCATTAGCTTGAAACTTGTCCCTTTGGCTAGTCAACATTGCAACTTAGTTTTCCAATGATTGGATTTTCGATTGAAGTAAGGGAACGTTTGTATAGTATCGTTCCAACCACACATCACACTGGTCACATGACGATTGTCTGGGCTTCGAAAATGCAGGTGAGGGTTTGGTTAAATTGTCGAGTGTTTCGTTAGGTAGCTTGATCCCTGGGTAACTGGGATTGTTCCTTAGGCACGGGGGAAAATTGGAAACGAAATCATAGGGTGGCTCGAAGCACAATCCTTGGGAGTAAGGGTACTCACTAGATAGGAAGCGTTCTATGTGAGAGTCTGAGTCTTCACTCAGGACTATGGGCTTCTACTTAGCACTAGGTTTAGGCTTATTTCTAGCCAGTCTCGAGATAAGCCGAGCATTCTTTTTACCTTTGCCATCAACAGTAGGGTTTCCCCTGACCTTTTTGCTCATAGGCTTTTTTATAGCCTCAGCCTTCTCAGTTATAACGTCGGGTAAGTCAATATCAGGGTCGACCGAGGGTTTAGGAGAGGGAAGTAGGACATGGAAGGGCATGGGTGGCTTGACTTTAGTTTCACTAACCACAGGCTTGTCCACTTGGACAGGCTCTGCATCAGCAAAACCATTCCGAGAAATAAAATCTTGCCAACTATCACCATGGAGAATTAGGTGATGAACAACGATGAGTCTGATTAGGCCGTGGTGGAACAAGCTACTATCGGCCTTTTCTCTTTTAAACCTTTTTGACATTTTATAAAGGCTACGCTGGAAGTAAAAAGGCATATTCAATGGATACCCCATAATATTCATTAACAGTCGAAGGTGATAAAGAAAAACTAGTCCATATCGACCCTCACAGGTCACGAATTGTTTAACCACCATCAAAATATCATTCCATCTTGGTTTAAGCGTGGAAATGGGCATACCTCTATCACAGGATGTGACCTTTCGTGAGACGAACAGTAGTGGCCATGGCACCTCCCAAACTTTATATTTTTTGAACCATCGTTGGCCCGTGGCTGCTAACCCGGTGGCAGAGCTAATGAACTCTTCACTTATTTCTAGTTGAATGTCACCTACCTTGGCCCTACAACCATCAAACTTTAGGGTGAACTGTTGAGCAACAAATAGATTAAAAACCTGAAACCGTTGTACAAAGGTGAGCCAACCGCTATCCTCTAAGTCTTTCCGGGCATTATCGAACAGTAGCAAGGCTTGGCTACCGTTCGGCTCAATTCGCACCACTGGTGCCATAAGGAAGAGCATACGGTGAACGAGCCAGGGTTTGAGTGCAGCATACACAGGAACAAAACACCTGAAGGCTTACCCAAGCTAACAGAGGTGAAACAGGGATAGGAGCAACATTAATGACATCGTGCGAAGGTGGTGGAACTATTTTATGGCCATGCAGAATAGTCATTACCAAGGTACAACCGTCGACGCTTTCAACCATACAATGCACATGTGTTATAACTATGCCATTTCAATCAATCAATTGAAACCTTTGGTAAGTGGATAGACCGCGCGCGCAGTCAAACATTATGCCATAGTTTTAAAACCAAACATACAAATCGAAACCAATACCAAGTGTTGGACCAATGCACCAATGCGTTTTGATAACATGAACTAGGTGTCATATTAAATGATATATATCAAGGGTTTCACCATAACACCTATGTATTTTTATGAAACCAATGGTCAAGTAGATCAAATCAAAGAACATATAAATCCAATTACCAATGCATCACAACCTCAATTACTCATGAAACGAAATTACATAATCAATCAAAGGATGTCCAATGAGTACAAATCGAAAAAATTTCCAACTGCATAATGATAAGTAAAATGTAAACGCAATGGGCATATCAACAAGAAGGATAACGACAATTCAATAATGATTTTAATGCGACTTCGAAAGACCAAATTTTCACGCTTACAATCATGAAAACAAAAACGAAGGTAAGTGTGCGAATGGCGCAAAAAATAAAAGTGTCATTTATTAGAGAATTGCGACGAAAAATTAAGGTTTGCAAAAACTGGTGTAGGCAGTTTATAAGACAGTGGAAAAATGTAAATTGGTTGCCAACAATGGAGACACACTGGTAGAAGCAGTTATCTCTGCCAAAAGGACAAATTTAGATTAGGACAGCAAAGATAATTCCAACTCAAAAACAACAACCAGAAAATCGTATAAACATCATCATTAACCAACGATTCTAGTAGTGTTTTAAAAGATGAAAACAGATATCAGTCCTAATACTAGTGAGTCATGACATTAAAGATAAAATATCCAATACTGTTGACAGAGCCACTGCTGCCAGCAGGCGTCCATAGCCTCGACAGGGTTGCCATTTAACCCACTCTGACATCTGTATCCTTCCAAGAAGTTCTAGATCAGAATAAAGGACATTAAGAGGTTTCTTTTATTCACAAATTTTCATATACCCGACATTGCTTCGCTGCCAGTGGGCCTGTTCAGTACCCCGGTGAAGTTGTCTTGGCGACATGCATGCATTTACCCGTTGCCAGCAGACATGTTCAGCATCCCAGCGGGTTTACAAGCACTTCCCACAGCTCTTACTAATAATTTGTTTTGTTTTGTTTTTTCAAAGATATATAGTTGAGAGAGGTGACACTGAAAATCATGATATTTTAACATATTTTTTCTTTTGACCTCATCAGAATTTTTTAGAACTGTCCTTTATTAAGATCCAGAGATGTTTCATTTACAAAAACAACTTCCTAAGGCAGGGAGACATCTTTCGAGTCATTCCCTTAAGGAATAGGGACAGCGTAAAAATATAATAGATGATCATGACAAGATTTACTCAGAGATCGAAATCAATCAACTCCTTTCAAACAACAAACTTTTTGCCAACACAGATATAAATTTCAGAAATATACCATTGATGTTTATACAATTTTCTCAGCAGTTATTTCAGCGAAGGAATTTTCTATTTTCATTTTCTGAATAGCTCAGTATACAGGTATGTGTATTTCAAAAAACACAAGCTGATAAATTCAATGGAAAAATCAAAAACAAAAAAGCAAATGAAAAAGCAAACAAAAGCAAAATATGTACATAATATACAAGGGTTGTCATCAAGCAAAGTATCTTTTCAAGGCTTGGCCATTCACCGGGTAGGTATCAGGCTACCCCTCAATATTCTGCAATCGAAAAGAACTGGGACCCAACTTTTCAGCAATTAAAAACGGTCTAAGCCATAAGTTTTGAAATTTAGTGTGTTCTCCCTTTCCCTCATGTGGTTTGTCCCATTTCAAGACGAGATCTCCTACTTCGAAATTCCTATCAGAAGTAGAGTTAGAATCGAACCATCTTTTAACCAATAGTTGATGTTGATCTAACTTACGTTTAGCTTGGGCTCTTACCTCCTCTAGCTTCATCAAAGTGTTAATTCGGTTTTCTAAAGGGGGACAATCTTCTTCTTGGATTTTCTGTGACAATTGTAGCGAAGGAAGAAGAATGTGAGGTGGCAAAATTGCTTCTCTGCCATAAACGAGAAAAAAGGGGGAGTTACCTACAGCATCTTTTGGCATTACCCTATCATCCCACAGCGCATTCAACAATGCATTGTGCCAATTCTTGTGATTTTCAACCACGGTTCTCTTGATAATTTTAATCAAGTTCTTGTTTATTGATTCTGCCAATTCGTTGCCCTAGGGGTAATAACTAGCAAAATACTTTAGTTTGATTCCTTTTTCCAAAGCGAACTCACTCATCTCGAGAGAGGAAAAGTAAGAAGCATTATCGAATACCAAACAGTCAGGGATACCAAAACGAGTGATAATATTTGAATTTAGAAAGGCAATTACCTAACTGGTGTTAATAGTTCTTAACGCGGCAGCTTCAGACCATCGGGTAAAGTAATCTGTGGCTGTCACAATAAACTTGTGTTGTTGTGAATACGGGGGTTTGATTGGACCTATGATATCAAGGCCCCACTGCTAGAAAGGAGAATCTACTGAAATGGGTTGCAAAGGAAAGGCTGATTTTTGTAACTGCCCTGATGCTTTCTGACAAATAATACATTTACGACACAAGGCATGGGCGTCTCTAAAAAGCGTGGGCTAGTAATAACTGGCTCTTAAAACCTTATGAGCAGTGGTTTCACCACCAAAATGGCCACCAGCTTCTCCTGCATGCAACTCTAGCAAGACTTTTTCTGCTTCGTATTTTTCAAGACAGTGCATCAATACATCGTCAAAACTTTGACGAAACAGGATACCATTAACCAGATGAAAGGAGGCAAACTTTAATCTTAACTCTCTTCTTTTAGTCAGATCCAGGTGACGGGGGGCTGACCCATGTTCAAGACAGAATGTTATATCGTCATACCAAGGACTGACAGGGTTTTGTGCGCAACAAATTAGATCTTGATCTTGTTGTCCTAGGTTTGACGTATCGCTTTCTTCTTGTTGTCCTGGTACTAAATCAGAAACCAACTTGCATAACCCCTTGGCATCTCACTATCTGAGCTGGGGTGATTTCTAAGTCGTATTCCTGCAAGGAGGTGACCCAGTTAGCCCTCTTTTCTCCCAGTTCCTTCTACACTAACAAGTTCCTGATGGTTGGGTAGGGGACAATGACTTTCGTCTTAGACTTCAAAAGATAGGACCAGAAGTGCTTGACTGCTTTGAAAACAGCGTAAGCTTTCTGATCTATCGCTGGGTAATTAAGTTCAGCACCTTTAAAATCAGAGATCATAAAGGAAATGGGTACTTCATTGTTCTTGGCATTCTTTTGGGTTAGGATGGTGGCATAGGAACAGTCAGAAGCAAAAGTGTAGAGTGTAAAGTCTTGAGAGAAATCGGGGCTCATGAGAGATGGAGCGTCTATTATGGCCTTCTTTATTGCATTAAAAGATTGATTTTCTAGGGGTCCCCAATGATATTGGGTGTCTTTCTTAATCAAATTCTGTAAAGGCCTGACCATCTCGGAGAAGCTGGGGACAAATCTTCTCACAAAGTTAATCTAGCCTAAGAGAGACTGCATAGATTTTTTGGATGTAGGAGGGGGAAGTTTTGCGATGACCTGAGTCCTTTCGGGGTCGATAATCATCCCTTCGCTTGACATAATAAATCCTAAGAGTTTACCCTGTTCTACTGCAAAGATGGACTTTTAGGTTTCAAGGAGATGTTGTATTTACGACATTGTTGTAGAACGGCTCGTAAGTGAGCTAGATGATCGTTTTTTGTTTTTAGAAAATACGGTCACATCATCTAAGTAAACTACAACGGACTGATTGATTAAGCCTCGGAAATCAATATCCATTGCTCTCGGAAAAGTGGCACCAGCATTGATCAATCCAAAGGGCATTTTTCGGTAAGCATAAGTGCCCCACAGGGTACGAAAACTGGTTTTAAGTTGGTCTGGTGGAGACATCAAGACTTGGTTGTACCCTGAGAAACCATCCAGTAAGGATATCCCCTCAGAACCAGATACCTGTTGAAGGATCTATTCCATGGGTGGGACAAGATAGTTGTCTTTATCAAACGCTCTATTAAGGTTTCGAAAATTGACACAGAGTCGGATTTCGCCACTTTTCTTCCGGACTGGGACAAGGTTAGAAACCCATTGAGTGTGTCTAACAGGAAAAATTATCTTAGCATTTAGGAGTTTACTCAATTCTTTTTGAATGGTCGGTTCGAGCTTCGGGTGCATTTTCCTCAGTTTTTGTTGAAAGGGTAAGGTTTGGGGCTTCATAGGAATGACATGCTGTATGATGTTAGGGTCGAACGTTTTAAGGTCATCATACGTCCATGCAAAGACATCTTTAAATTCTTTGAACAATTTAATAAATGCATATTTTTCTTATTGAGAACATCCTACCCCTAGATTAATGCACTGCGGATTGTCCTTTGTTCCTAAGTTTACTTTTTCATAAGATAACGAGGAACTATTGGTTTTACAGTTGACCGTCTTTTTAAATTTATCTTGAAAATCATATAACTTATCTAATCTAACTACAGATTTAGGGATCGAATTTACCATATCCAATGAAGATTCAGGAGTTCTTGGATCTGGTATTACCGTGAAATCATGCAAATTGTCGTCGTGCGTGTGTTCGTCTATCACCGCGCCTTGAAAAGTTTCCTCCATGTGCAGAAAATTGATAATCTGTTGATCGTCGTCAAAGACTCTCCAGTTCGTGATGTTGTCGGGAACAGATGGTCGAAACAATAGCTCAACGGAGAATGCGTCTGGGGACATGCCTTCTGCAGGAAGGAGTTTAGAAGCTACATTAGCTAATAGATCTGCTTCAGAATTATTCAATCTAGGAATAGAATTTATATTGAAAGCAGAAAATTTGTTCATTAAATTCCATACCTCAGATTGGTAGCTTTTGAGATGCGGAGATAGACAGTGGATAGAATCTCTTACCTGTCTAACCACTATTTCAGAGTCGCCAAAGACAGTCAAATTTTGAATGTTCATATCCAAAGCTTTTTTGAGACCTTGTAGTAAAGCCTCATATTCTGCAGTATTATTAGTACATTCAAATTCCAACCTACATGCGATTAATGTTTTGTTACCTGTCGGATCGATAATGACGCAGCCCGCACCAACTCCTTCTTTGGAATTTGACCCGTCGAAATAAAGAGACCAAATTTGATTTCCATCGGGTACATGAGACCGTTGCGTAGAAGTTGTTGGTTGCATATATGCTACAATCTCGGACTGTTGTTCTGGATTGGTGATAGCTGAAGCCTCGACCATGAAATTGTCGAATAAGGTGTCCATTCCTTGTACTTCGAGTGAATCAGCAGAAGGTGTGAATGGTTCATTGGGATCGTTCAAATCTGTGACCGTGAATTTAAGGTAGAGTTCACGATTTATCTTGATCCTGTTAGGCTTGTCGTTGTCTGGAAGCCATAGATGAGACCAATTTGTCGCGAAATAACCGTGTAGCTGCTCCGACCAGTTCCTGCTTAAAGACAGACCATACACTTCTGGAATATCCACAACAATTATATCAATGATTTGATGAACCTTGAGGTTAGATGATAATCTAATAAGCACATTCTTTAGTTCACCTATAACTTTAACATTGGTCTGATCAAGTTGTATGATTTTTAAGGTGGAGGGTTGAACTTCAATGTTAATCTTATGGCATACAGACCATGGCATCACATTGGATGACGCTCCTAAGTCTACCATACAATTGTGCACGTTTCTATTGAAGATTTCGAATGTTAATAAAAAATGAGGTACATTTTTGCGAGTACTAAGAGTGGTAGCTTGTGGCTTTTTACTCGCAGTTTCTAAAGCTACTTTATCTACATTATTTACATTATTTACAGGGAGGCTTCCTTTATCTTGAGGATCGGGATTGTTTTTAGTGGAATTCTTCTGAGGAACTTTGTTTTGCACAACCTTGTTACCACTTGAATTACCATTTTTGTCATTATCTGAGATATTCTGTAACATTTTTTGTAGCAGAAATGGAAATTTCAATAACTCATAAACAGAAATGTTAGCTCTCAACTTTTTAAGATCTTCAACTACATCATAATCTAAGTTGGGGTTCACATTACTCTGTTTAGTCTCAGTTGATTTAGATTGCTTTGGGGGCAAATTTGTAGTGTTTTCAGTAGAAGGTTTGTTTGTTGTCTTACTCCTGGTATTATAGGGATGTACTGTCTTGAAATTAGCTTGGAAGATGCTATCCAAGAAGTGTCCAAAAATATTCGAAGAAGACTCTTCTTCTTGAACTGCATCTTGTTCAACTACCTCCTCAGGAATCTCAGGAGGCATCAAGTTATCTTGGGCTTCTAGAATTGTTTGAAGGGCACATTGCAGACTTTCTAGATTAAGGCCTTCGGTGGTTGGATTAGGTCGGTTGGTAGGAAAAGGATTCCGGAACGGGGGCTTGTAAGGCCCTTTGCTCGAGGAAGCTTCTTCGGTCGTCCTTTTTAAGTCTATAACTTGATTTGACAGTTTTTGTACAACCTTAGTTAAGTTTTCTAAATCAGAGCTTTCAGGTTGTGTTTTAGTGGGAGTGGGTCTAGGAAGGATTTCGATCTTCTTTTTGGAAGAAGAACTAGTCTCTGTTTCGTTGCTAGTAGAGTCTTTAAGGCTAAGTATGTCTTTTTCAATCTGTCTAGCCTCCTCGAAGGATTCTAACAATGTGTCTTTCTTAGATCGTTTAACCCAAATAGCTATACTTTGACGCAAAGCTTTAGTGTAGTATGCTATTATAAGATTCTCGGCAGGCATGGAATCGGTAGGGATTCGGTTCTTAAGTGTTAAGAATCTTTGATTAAAGTCTTTAACGTTTTCTTTTAGGTTCATTCTTAAGCTAGAAAGGTCCATGACCAGGACTTCCGGAGGCTTACCGTCTCCGACCTTTTCCAAAAAGCATGACTCAAACTTTTCCCAAGACACTATGGTATGGGGTTGTTGGGAAAAGTACCATGTGAATGCATTGCCCTCGAAAGTATAAGGGAAAAACCTACAGACAATGTCTTCATGTTCGACATTGCAGAGTCTTATGGCTAACATAAACTTTTTAATGTGATCTTCAACAATCTGTTTTGAGTCAGGGTCAAACTTGGGAAGCCATTTCTCCGGGTGTTTAGGTAAAGGATGCTAAGCTCCAGGTACAGCTACGGCATCCTGGTCAAGCCAAGGTCTAGCAGGGTTGTTCTGATTTTCCATTGGTGTAGTGGTTGTGGAAGGCTGATAAGGGGAATTTCCTTCGTCAGAGGAATCTCCTCCAGAAGAGGAAGGAGATGATGGAGGTGGTGAAGGAGGTATTCCAGATCCTCCTACAGCAGGATTCAGGATTGGATCTGCAGGGTTCACAGTGAGGTTAGTGTCTCCTAATTGTTCTCTGATATCAGAGAAATCCAAAGGTTGACCCCACGGACGGTTTGGTTGCCTCAAACGAGCTAAGGCACTATGTGTTTTTATAAGAGATTGACGGACAATCTCTTGTATGTCACCACCTGTAGGATTAGGGGTTGCTGGCTCAACTGTGATATGTGGATCGTCGGTTGAAGTGGTTGTTGTTTGAAGGGGAATATTATCGTTTGAATGGCTTCTAGTCACTATAGGTGAGCGATTAGGTGGTGGAGGAGTCTTGCGACCACCTCGTGCCATTAATTAATTTCAGGCCCTCCTTCTAGCGCCATTTGTTGACGGGCGAAATTGACCGTCTGTCAACTAGAAGAGTGGAACCGGTCTGAGGTTGTCTAATAACCCAAGCCGTTTGGGATGAACCACCCTGACGGGTTTACCGGATCCGTTAGCTGATCTAAGTCCTAAGAAAACAAAAGAAAACTACTCTAAACTAACTAATCTAACTAAAAATAACTATTAAAACAAACTAAACTACTCTAAATAAAAGAAATAAAACAAACTAATCTAACTATTCTATATATATATACAATCTACTATTTAATACTATACTAACTCTAACTAATTAAATATCTAACTACTAACTGAAATAAATCTTATTCACAAAATGTAAAATATTAACAATTTACAGATTTGAACGAAAACCTGAAAAACTCATTTGCATTATGTCCTAAGACAAAGAGAGATATTTTTTGTTGATTTTATAATTTTATGAACAAGAAATAAAACAAAAACTAACTGAACTACACAACTAATATACTAATTACAACTACAAATCTAAACTACACATATATCTAACTAAACTACTTAAATTATACTAACAAATAAATCACAAACTGACCTGGAGAAACGCTCCAGGTTTGTCCTATATGAAATGATTATCTTAGCTGATAGGAGGGAGAAAACCCGCACCGAATTATCCAGGAGCTTCTCGTAAACGATAAGTTCCAGTGCTCTTCAAATATAATTACAGGACAAACAAGACATAAAAATTACAGCAACTAAATGATTTATAAATCTTCACAGTTAGATAAACTTGTATGCAAAGATCTATACGAAATGATTCAATTAATGAAGAAGAGAAATCTGTGATTCATTAACTGAAACAAAGTAATTGCTGTATTTTTTAAAAATAATGAAAGAGATCAGATTATGGATAGCACATTAATCAAATCATATCATCCTGCAATAGATTATGATAGCTAAAGTAGTCTATAATCAACTGCAAACGACATGCATAAACTTGAAACAAAAGATTGATATATTGAAAGCGAAAGTTGTAGCAAGACATCAACTCTTGTCTCAGTTTGTATTAGATATCCATAGCCTGGTTCTCCCACAAATGAGGATTCCCTTATTACAAAAAATAATAAGTATTTAAAGACCTTCCACAGGGTAAAAACATCCATGTGGAAATTATCAAAACTGTTTACATAAATCTGGGAAAATATCCCAATTCTGACTAAACTAGGAACCTAAAATAAAAACTAAATCACACAAATATCTCCTAGACTGTCCAGCATGCCCAATGCAATTCGGATGTACCTGAAAAGGGTAAAAAATGGACAAGTTAGGAGGATATTTTATTGATAAAAATGATAAAAATCTAATTCTATAGACTGGCTACAGAATCTTGCGATTCTGTAGCTGGTCTAAATCAGACACAGAATCAGCGTTAAAATCAATTCCAATCATTCAAGAATTAAATTCAAACTATTAACAAGTATCTAATTTATATTTGAAAGACAAGTGAATCATTCAAATTGAAATTGTTATACTAATTGAGATCAAAACAAGACTAAAATCAAATGACTATAGAGATGCATATACTCTGTTTCGTTTGTTGCCACAAAATCGGGTAAACAGAATCATAATCGAACAGTAATGAAATCGTTTTCATATCAAAATTGAAATTGATACAGTTAAACCAATCATAGGCAATCGTTTATGCTGCCTCATCCATCAATAGGAAACACAATCGAATCCATATGAAAACAGCAAGATCATTTTCAAATTGACATAACTGTATTAACATAACAAACGATCCATGCCATGAGCGAATCAAATGTCACAAATGAAATCATAATGAGATCAATCAATTGATAACAGGATCCGTAAGAGTTGTCTGATCGTTTGTTATTGCAAATTGGGGCAGACAAAATCAATTGACATTCACGAAATCATTTCTTGAATTCATTTTAAAACGAACTATTACTCGAATTTCCTCATACAAATTTGACAGAAATGACATAAGTCGATATGAGTTAGCAAACTCGTTTGAAAATTAAAATTAACAGAGAAGCAATCAAGACTATTTTTCATACGAATCCAACTCATAAAAACAATCATGTTAGCTGAAGATACATAGCAATCCAATCAAGACAAGAGCGAATCAAACAGTTGGAGTTTAACATAGTCGTTGTGAATCAAAACCGTTCCATGATTCGGGCATAGATATATTTTGCATAGGCTTAAATGAGAATATCATTTCCATATAAAACAGAGTCAATCTTTCCAAATCGGAGTCGAACAGAGTTGTATTCCTGATTTAGAAGATTACATCACACAACATATTAAAAGATCATAACAATCAAACTCACGAAATCATTTCAAAAATCAAGTCATCAAAACTCAATCAGGGTCGATGTGATCCGACCACAACGAAATCATACCAAATCAAAACATGATCGTGCTCTAATTTTAGTATGAAAAACTCCTGTACATGTTAGATACCAACCAAATCCAAGCGAAAGCAAACCATTGATTTTGTTAACTCATACCAATAGTCAGACGAATCAAAACAAATGAAAACCAATCAATTGCTAAACTGGGCACAACCAAATCATAACCTCATTTAATTTTAGCAAAATGAAAACAATGTACAAGATGAACAACAGAACCGTTTTCGATATGGCTATAACAGATTCATTTCGAACAATAGACAGAGCTATTTGAAAACCAAACTCAAATCATTATATTAATCCTAGTTATTCACAAAACGAAATTGATACCTAAATTCATACCTAGATGACGAGCAGACAGCTTGATCATGACATTTTGAAATTGACGACGACTGTAACCGATTTGACATTCCTAAAAATGATGGAACCAATGGTTTTCTACTTCTTATCATTAGCTCAAAACTTGTCCCTTTGGCTGGTCAACACTGCAACTTATTTTTCCAATGATTGGATTTTCGATTGAAGTAATGGAACGTCTGTATAGTATCGTTCCAACCACACATCACACTGGTCACATGATGACTGTCCGGGCTTCAAAAATGCAGGTGAGGGTTTGGTTAAATTTCCGAGGGTTTCGTTAGGTAGCTTGATCCCTGGGTAACTGGGATTGTTCCTTAGGCACGGGGGAAAATTGGAAACGAAATCATAGGGTGGCTCGGAGCACAATCCTTGGGAGTAAGGGTACTCACTAGCTAGGAAGCGTTCTATGTCAAAGTCTGAGTCTTCACTGAGGACTATGGGCTTCTGCTCAGCACTAGGTTTAGGCTTATTTCTAGCCAGTCTCAAGATAAGCCGAGCATTCATTTTACCTTTGCCATCAACAGTAGGATTTCCCCTGACCTTTTTGCTCACAGGATTTTTTATAGCCTCGGCCTTCTCAGTTATAACGTCGGGTAAGTCAATATCAGGGTCAACCGAGGGTTTAGGAGAGGGAAGTAGGACATGGAAAGGCACGGGTGGCTCGACTTTAGTTTCACTAACCACAGGCTTGTCCACTTGGACGGGCTCTGCATCAGCAAAACCATTCCGAGAAATAAAAGCTTGCCAACTATCACCATGGAGATTTAGGTGATGAACAATGATGAGTCTAATTAGGCCGTGGTGGAACAAGATACTATCGGCCTTTTCTCTTTTAAACCTTTTTGACATTTTATAAAGGCTACGTTGGAAGTAAAAATGAATATTCAATGGATACCCCATAAAATTCATTAACAGTCGAAGGTGATAAAGAAAAACCAGTCCATATCGACCCTCACAGGTCACGAATTGTTTAACCACCATCAAAAGATCATGCCATCTTGGTTCAAGCATGGAAATGGGCATACCTCTGTCATAGGATGTGACCTTTCGTGAGACGAACAGTAGTGGCCATGGCACCTCCTCAACTTTAGAGTTTTTGAACCATCACTGGCCCATGGTTGCTAACCCGGTGGCAGAGCTAATGAACTCTTCATTGATTTCTAGCTGAATGTCACCTACCTTGGCCCTACAGCCATCAAAATTTAGGGTGAACTATTGTGCAACAAATAGATTAAAACCCTGAAACCATTTTACAAAGGTGAGCCAACCGCTATCCTCTAAGTCTTTCCGGGCATTGTCGAACAGTAGCAAGGCTTGGCTACCGTTCGGCTCAATTCGCATCACTGGTGCCATAAGGAAGAGCATACGGTGAACGAGCCAGGGTTTGAGTGCAACATACACAGGAAGAAAACGCCTGAAGGCTTACCCGAGCTAACAGATGTGAAACAGGGATAGGAGCAACATTAATGACATCGTACGAAGGTGGTGGAACTATTTGTTGGCCATGCAGAATAGTCATTACCAAGGTACAACCGTCAGCGCTTTCAACCATACAACGCACATGTGTTATAACTATGCCATTTCAATCAATCAATTGAAACCTTTGGTAAGTGGATAGACCACGCGCGCATTCAAACGTTACGCCATAGTTTTAAAACCAAACGTACAAATCGAAACCAATACCAAGTGTTGGACCAATGCGCCAATGCGTTTTGATAACATGAACTAGGTGTCATATTAAATGATATATATCAAGGGTTTCACCATAACACCTATGTATTTTTATGAAACCAATGGTCAAGTAGATCAAATCAAAGAACATATAAATCCAATTACCAATGCATCATAACCTCAATTACTCATGAAACGAAATTACATAATCAATCAAAGGATGTCCAATGAGTACAGATCGAAATTTTTGCCAACTGCATAATGATAAGTAAAATGTAAACGCAATGGGCATATCGACAAGAAGGATAACGACAATTCAATAATGATTTTAATGTGACTTCAAGATACCAATTTTTCACGCTTACAGTCATGAAAACGAAAACGAAGGTAAGTGTGTGAATGGCGCAAAAAATAAAAGTGTCGTTTATTAGAGAATTGCGACGAAAAATTAAGGTTTGCAAAAATTGGTGTAGGCAGCTTATAAGACAGTGGAAAAATGTAAATTGGCTGCCAACAATTCTCAACACTCCCTCTTAGGGAGGAAGGGATTATGCCTCAACCCCATCTGATCTCTGAACTTCATAAACTTATGTCTGCTTAGTGCCTTGGTAAAAATATCTACTATCTGCACATCAGTATGTATGTATTCAAGCCTCACGACTCCTCTCTGTACACAATCCTGAATGAAGTGATGCATGATGTTAATGTGCTTGCTATGATCATGAAACATCTAATTCTAAGAGATCTTGATGCAACTCTAATTGTCACAATGAATCACAATAGCTTATATCTCTTGCTTGAACAATTCCAAGAGTATCTTCCTCAGCCACAATGCCTCACATGTTTCCAAGCTAGAAACCATGTACTCTACCTCAGCAGCTCTTAATTCCACTTATTTATGATTTTTGCTAAACTAGGAAATGATTCTCCATCCAATGTTGAAACAACAACCTGAAGTACTATTTATATCCTATGCACATCTTTCCCAATCAACATATGTAAATCCTTCCAATATCACTCCACCACTACGCTCATATAAAAACCCGTACTCCACTGTGTAATTTTTAAACCTGTGAAGCAAAGAAATGCATACAGATTCTTAAGAAAAACATAAATTAATCAATGGCTCATACACATAGTACACAGAGATTTACGTTGGAAAGCCTTAACCAGGAGAAAACCAGCCTTCCTTGGTGCCGCACCTTTCAACTCTTCATTGTATTAACTTCACCATTCACCATACAATATATACAATGTTTTAGGTATTACATAGCTACCAAAACCCTAATCCCTTAATCTGGGATTAATTTAGAAAACCACTAAAAATAGAAAAATCCGCTAAAATAGAAAAAACTACCCAAAAAACAATTTTGGGGCATTGCCCCAAACCCTGTTGGCTACGAGCTAATTCCCAGAGTCAAACGTTGCATGTAACTGGGGAGGGGGGGGGGCACCTGGCCCCCCCTGGGACCCCACCAGGAAAGCACCCGACGCACATGACACAAAGGGATAATGAAGTTGGGATCGTCAGACGTAGTTGTCGAATCTGACGTGCCCACACACACACATGAAAAAAATATAACACATACCCAACACATTATACCTTTGAAGTAGAAAACTACATGCTTTGTAGGTATCCAATGTACTCTCTGAAGGTCCCCCATGAACTGACTGAAATATTTTACTGCAAATTTGATGTCTGGTTGAATGTTGACTAGATACATGAGCAATACAATCAACTGACAATAGACAGTGCGGTCTACTGTCTTTGAATTTGCTACATCAATTTTCCTCTAACTCGTGACTAGAGTCATGGACATGGGCCTATAATATTTCATATTGAAACTATGCAAGATCTCCACTGTATACTTCCCCTATCCCAAGAAGAAGCGCCCATCATGATGCCAGACGTCCAGACCAAGGAAGCAATGCATCAACCCAAGGTCTTTCATCTAAAACTCAACTAGTTGTCTTTGCAGTATTATATTAACTGCTCATCCCCTATCAATAATAGTTCATCTACATATAACACTATTATGAGAGGCACCTCCCCTACAAGAAAATACAAGTTCAGATCAACCTCCCTTCGTTGGAAACCCATCTCCCTCAAGTAGTTGTCTATCCTCAAGTACCATGCCTGAGGTTCCTACTTGATCCCATACAAGGCTCTCCTCAGTATAAACACATGTGTCTCTCTACTGCCTACCTCAAAACCCTCTGGCTACTCAACATATACCTCTTCCTCAACAACTTTTTTAAGGAAAGTGGTTTTCATTTCCATCTGGTGAACGTTCCAGCCCTTCTCTATTGCCAACGATATGAATGGTTGGATCAAGGAATACTTGGCCATTGGGGTGAAAGTATCCTCATTTTCAACTCCCTCTCGTTGTGAAAACCCCTTGGCCATAAAGTGGGCTTTGTTCTTGTCCACGCTTCCATCTGTTGCATGCTTGACCTTGTAGATCCACTTGGATCCAACCACCTTCTTTCCTTCTATCTTGGGCACCACCTCCCATACATCATTCTTCATAATGGAGGCATATTCCTCCATCATGGCCTACTTCCACACTCCAAGTTGTTCAACCTAATCATAAGTGGAAGGCTCTGCATCAATGAGTTGTGTCATTAATTCCATGCACCCAAGTCTCTCTAGTGGCTTACTTCATCTAAAGTCTCTCTCTGGAAACCCTCCCAACCTAGAATCATTGATTGTGGACTTATACCACTAAGTTCGTGGCCAAGTGTCCTTCTCTTGTGGAACTACATCACGTTGTTCCTCCTCCTCATCATCTAGCTCATGATGATCTTGTCCAACAGTCTCTCTCTGAACACCTATACCTGGTCCTGTACCCTGTGTTTGTTGTTGTGATCATGTGCTCTGACCTTTTTCCTCCTCTGTCTTGACCCCTGAGTCCTATCCCTACTAGTCCTATGAATGTACTGGAAAATGTCTTGACCTCCTCAATGCACGCTCCTCCTCAAATTGTACATCCCTACACACAATGATCTTTCTCTATACTGGCACAAAGATCTTGTAGACCTTGGAAGCCTTGTTATAACCAACCAAAATCCCCTTGTCTATTGTGGGGTCAAACTTCATCCTTTTCTCTGAACNAAGTACCATGCCTGAGGTTCCTACTTGATCCCATACAAGGCTCTCCTCAGTATAAACACATGTGTCTCTCTACTGCCTACCTCAAAACCCTCTGGCTACTCAACATATACCTCTTCCTCAACAACTTTTTTAAGGAAAGTGGTTTTCATTTCCATCTGGTGAACGTTCCAGCCCTTCTCTATTGCCAACGATATGAATGGTTGGATCAAGGAATACTTGGCCATTGGGGTGAAAGTATCCTCATTTTCAACTCCCTCTCGTTGTGAAAACCCCTTGGCCATAAAGTGGGCTTTGTTCTTGTCCACGCTTCCATCTGTTGCATGCTTGACCTTGTAGATCCACTTGGATCCAACCACCTTCTTTCCTTCTATCTTGGGCACCACCTCCCATACATCATTCTTCATAATGGAGGCATATTCCTCCATCATGGCCTACTTCCACACTCCAAGTTGTTCAACCTAATCATAAGTGGAAGGCTCTGCATCAATGAGTTGTGTCATTAATTCCATGCACCCAAGTCTCTCTAGTGGCTTACTTCATCTAAAGTCTCTCTCTGGAAACCCTCCCAACCTAGAATCATTGATTGTGGACTTATACCACTAAGTTCGTGGCCAAGTGTCCTTCTCTTGTGGAACTACATCACGTTGTTCCTCCTCCTCATCATCTAGCTCATGATGATCTTGTCCAACAGTCTCTCTCTGAACACCTATACCTGGTCCTGTACCCTGTGTTTGTTGTTGTGATCATGTGCTCTGACCTTTTTCCTCCTCTGTCTTGACCCCTGAGTCCTATCCCTACTAGTCCTATGAATGTACTGGAAAATGTCTTGACCTCCTCAATGCACGCTCCTCCTCAAATTGTACATCCCTACACACAATGATCTTTCTCTATACTGGCACAAAGATCTTGTAGACCTTGGAAGCCTTGTTATAACCAACCAAAATCCCCTTGTCTATTGTGGGGTCAAACTTCATCCTTTTCTCTGAACATACGTGATAGTAACATACGTTGCCCCACATGAGAAAATAAATCACATCTGGCCTTGTACCTGTAAATACCTATTCAAGTGTCAACCTCCCCAAAATTGTGTGGGGACTCATGTTCTGAATATAAACAGTCGTGCGACTAGCCTCTAGCCACAAAAATAATGGAAAACCTTGATCATGTATCATATCCCATGTTGCTTTGACTATGGTCCTATTCTTTCTCTCATCCACTCCATTATGTTGAGGATTGTAAGAAACAATGAGTTACTTCTTGATCCTTATTGCTACACAATAATCCACAAACTCCTTGGAGGTATACTCACCTCCATTGTCGGATCTCAACACTTGAATCTTCCATCCAGTCTAGTTCTCAACCAAAGCTCTGAACTCCTGAAATATGTCAAAGAATTCATCCTTAGCCTTTAGGAAGTATATATAGGTCTTCCTAGACTATTCATCAATGAATAGAAAAAATTATTTGAATCCACTCATTGACTCCACGCTCATCGGATGACATACGTCAGAATGTATCAAGTCCAATACTCCCTTGGACCTGTACCCGCTTGGTGGAAATGGTCTCTGGGCATACTTTCCCATTGCACAACTCTTGCAAGGATCTTGTCTCTATGTTATGAACTTAGGAAATCCAGTGAATTCCTGTCTCAAATTCCCCAATGCACCAAAGTGTAGGTGTGTCATCCTCTTGTGCCATAAATCACCCATGTATGTGGTTTCACTAACCAATGCTCTCCATGGCTGAAATTGTAGCTTTTATACCTTCTCTTCTTGAACCCCAATCATCATGTCCATATTCTCTCTTGTCCATGTTGGCCTAATGAACACCCTTCCCTTACGAAAAGTGACTTCATACCCTTTATCCCTTAAAGTAAATATTGAGATGAGGTTCTTTGTCAACCCTGGAACATATACTACGTCATCAAACCAGAGTGGCTTACCCGACTCCCTCTGAAATGAGACTATGTCAACCCCTTCCTCCTTGTAGAGCCTGTCATCTCCAATCTCTATAACCAGATTCACGCCTCCCTCCTGTAGCCTAGTGAAAAACTCCTAGCGCCCTGTCATATGACAAGATGCTTCGCTATCAACAAACCACATGTCTGAGACTATTGTGCTAGACATACAGGCTATGAAGAAAAAATCCTCCTCAAAGCTTTTGGAAAACTCATCCATTGTTGCAGAAGCTGCCATTTGCAGTTGGTTATTTTATTTATTCTCTGTACATTGTGAGGAAAAGTGTCCCATCTTGTGACACTAAAAACATTTGACTTTAGAAAAATTCAATGTTCTTCTTCTTTCCCTTGCATTTGCTTGCAAGATCCAAGCCTTCTTCATCCAAAATATGTGGTGAAGATGAATATCTACTAGACTAACCAAGTCTGATCTCTTCCTGCACAAAATCACCCCATAAGTGTTGTCATTCAGGGAGCTTCTCCCGAGCTACAAATCCACAGACAAAAATGTCCTATGACTTCATAAAGCCATTCAGTGTTACACGCACTAGCTCATCATCCTCTGTCGTTTCAATTACTGCAGCGATTTCATCCCTAATCTGTGTCAATCTAGTAAGGTATGGAACCACACCCTCTCCCTTGGCCATCTTGGAGCTGTGTAGTCTCTCATGCAATTCCATTACCATGTTCTCATTCTTTGGCTCGTATAGGTCGCCCAAGTATTTCCACACATCCTTTGTGGTATTCTTTCATGAGAGATGTGAGATCACATGATCTTTAATCCCGTCAAGAATTAGGCTCTTTTCCTTGGCCTCACCCTTCTTCCAAATGGCTAATTGTGTTGCATTTGTAGGAGCAGTTTCCCTGTCTGGTGTATGCTCAAGGACATCATTGACATCCAACACCATAGTCATTCGCTCTTTCTAGGTGGGGTCGTTATGAGCCCCTTGTAGACTATTGTTGGAGAAAAAATTTTTGGGATTGAAGTGCAGTAAGCGAGGAAGAACGAAACAAAGGAAACATTGCATGCCAAAAAAGAAGAAAGACCAGTGCGATAAAGAGAAAAGGAACCAGGGCACCAAAAAAGAAGGAAGATCAAGGCAAGGAATGGTTGGATCGAATACCAATCACGCATAAGGAAGTTAGAAAGTGGAAAAGTGGGGTCCACTTAGGGTTAGGGTTTTTGAGTCATAATGCAAGGGTTTTTACCCATTTTATAGTAAAAATAGAAGTATATGAGGTAGATTGAGGTGTCCTTTTTTGAGAGAAAAGAACTTATTTCTGGAGAACCCTTTTGAGTCGTGATTCTTTGGTATGATCAGTTTTTTGGTCGTATAGTTGAGGAGCTAATGGAGTCATTTTTCAGATGTAATTGAGGGTCAGGTCGCAAGCTGTGGAGCTTGGTGTGACATTGGTCATCCTCACATGCACCATTCTTGAACCATATGATGTAATGAACGCAACGCTATTTTGATGAAGAATAAGAAATAAGCATAAGATCTTTGTGGACATAGCCCAAGGGGTTGAACCATGGTAAAAATGGTGTCTTTAAGTTTGATGTGTTTTTTTATATTATTTATAATGAATGAATGAATGGTAAGATGAATGCATCTATTAGGGTTTATTTACAACACACATTAAAATGAGTATGCAAGATAGTTGATATTGAATGAGTAAAATGGTAGATTTGATGAATGTTATGGTAGAATGCATGTTAAAATAGAGCAGTAGTAAAAAGAACATCCTCAATCCCTTCCATGACTGCAGACATCCATGTCCTGCAATCACCCATAAGCCATCTCGGGTGAGATTGTGTTGTGCACTTTGCGCATGGTGTAGCCTTCTGGTTTACCAGAAGAGCTGTTGGTGAAAAGGGTTTTGTTGGAGAACTAAGGTAGATCCTTGGTTAGCCCATAAATCCAACAAAGATCCTCAACCCTAAAACTCACGGCTTAAACCCTAGCACTGCAAAATATGTACGAATTCCTTGATATGTGCCTTAGATCATCATTATCCACTATATCTCAATAGATCCACCTGTGGTATTGCTTGTTTAATAGTCTCGCTCCGATACCATGTGAATTTTCTCTAAACCCAGTTCACTAAACCAATTAATTTTACTTTTAATTGACAATTCCATGTTTTCTTCCACAAATAAATAATGCACAACGCAAAATAATAACCAATAACTTAATAGTAAAAGATAACAACAATCACATCACATGTACACAAGTATTTTTGGACAATCGTCCCTAGAAAAACCCTGGAGGGAAAACCAGTGCAACAGATTTGGATATTTTTATTATTCAGCAGTAAAATATAAAGATCTCTTACAATAAAATTGGCCCATCCATAATACAAAGGAAAACCTCAATGTATCACCTCCTCAACATAAGTATGACCTTTCTGCAAATCCCCCTGAACCAAATCGTTCCAGAAGACAGCCCTGCATGAGCCTCTGCGTAATCATACGACTGAATGTGTGGGTACTGCGTCACCTAGTACGACGACTCTCATATCTGTAGGATATGACCTCTACAATGTTGAATATGTGTGTCAATCATTGTGAAGATTCCTCCTCTATCTCCCTGCAAATCCTCTCTCAGAAACCCTCAATCGATTTCTCTGAAAATCGATCTCCTTAATGTTCAAGTGAGCCCCTTTATCCAAGTTGATCTTCCCTTATACTTTATTAAAAAAGTGAAACCTAACCTCAAAATGATTTATGGATGATATTAACTCTCTCCCTCATGATGATATCAATGGTCAAGATTAAAATACCACAACTTAAATTATTTTTCACTTTAACCTTAGAAAAGGTGCTCAATAAAGTCAACTAAAGAATATAATACATCAACAATTTAATTAATCACTTGATTAATGTTTCATTGTCCCCCACCATGCTATGATGTTGCAATGTGTGTAGGACCTTCCTTGCTACATTCTCAACACTCAAGAAATGTGAGTTTGCTAAATAGTCTTTGGTGTATTTGGGGTATGTGATCAGTGGAGGGAAGATCAAGATAGATCCCACGAAGATGGAGGCTATCATGAAATGGCCTGTTCCTACAAATTTCACTAAAGTTACGAGTTTTTTGGGGGCAACACAATATTTGTGGAAGTTCATAGCTTCATTTTCAGCAGTAATTGCACCACTCCACGCCATAAATTCTAGTGGTAAGAGTTTCCAATGGGGGAAGAATCAACATAAGGGATTTGATGAGATGAAAAGAAAGATCATTCAAGCACCAATTCTCACACTACCAAACTTGTAGAAGCCCTTCGAAGTGGAGACAGATGCAAGTGGGTATGACATGGGATCAATATTGATGCAGGGATGAAGGCTCGTCTACTACCATTATTAAGTATTCCATGGGGTGGTTCTCAACTACCTGATGATGCAGCCACCCTCCTCAACCCGCAGGTCAGAAGGTCCACGCCAACAGGATCTTTCTTTTCTTCACTGGACCGAAGAGCTTTCAGAAACCACTCTTTTATTTCCCTTTCGGGAAATCTCCACCCATAGTGAAACCTCATGGGATTCCTCCCTCTCACTTCAGGGAATTAGACTTCGCGATATCGTGAATCCTACCATCGAGAGTCTTGTCACTCGGACTCCGAATCCCGAAACTCCGAAACTCTGATGTTACTTTAACTTGTTGTCTTTCATGAGTTCGTGAGTTGCGATGATATACAACTCTGCTCACGAACCCCGAAATCCTGAGGTGTCAGAATCCAACACATTTCTTGGCGCTGGACCCACAGCTAGGCTTCTCGTCATTTCGGGACTTCGACTTACAAAACTTCGACGTGGTCAACGCAGTTGACTTCTACGTTAATAGTGTGCCACCTGTCCACCTTGCTGGCTCCTATGGTCCCACACAATCCTATCGATTCTTCACGGCTTCATGATTTCGTGAACTTTGATACCAAGTTTTTGACCCTTCCACTCACGAAATCCTGATAAATGATTTCACGAGTGATCCAACGGTTCCTGGCTGAATCGGTTCGACGACTCGGTCTCTTTTGAGCTTGCACCTTTTAAGATAATCCCCGTATATGCCCTACTACTCTATGAGATCCAACGACTCGTGGGATTTCACGAATTCTCCTCAAGGAATTATGATCGTCCGTTCTCCCTCTGGGAACCTCCACACAAATTTTAGCAAAGTGTCTCTCTCCACGGAACTTGTCCTCCTGCGGTCGACGTCGCTACGCCTTCCTTTCCAAATTTCAAAGTACTTGGTCTCGTGCCTTCCTTCGATTCCTTCGAAGGTTCAAATCTTTCTGAACTTTCTCCAGCTCTGAGCCTTTCATAAAAATCCTGCTTGCACTCCTTCCAGCAAGCCTTCAAACACTTTCAAATGCTTGACTCCCTTTGACTCTGCACACACCTGCAGCAGCAGTCTCTCAATGCTTTGCTCAGATTCGAAACTCTGAGACTTTACTCGTCCTACGCACTCCTTGCACGGCTCCTATGCCTGATTGTACGTCTGTGTGAATGAGAACAAAAGATATCTCTCCTGAGCTTTCAGAGACAACCCTCTGAACACCTTGTCGACGCACTCCTTGCGGACAATTCAACTGCACTCCTTACAGGAACTCTTGCTCAGATAGAGAAACAATTGAAACTCATTCCTTTTCCCTTTCCTCTCAGATTTCAAACATTCAACAAGAAATCATTCATACAT
>SNQJ01S0020435.1:78531-101482 GCA_010110895.2 Picea sitchensis
AGTATGTCATCCAAATACACAATGACAAATTTTCCGATGAACTCCCTCAGGACTTCGTTCATCAACCTCATGAAGGTACTCAGCGCATTTGTTAAGCCAAATGGCATAACAAGCCATTCATACAACCCTTCATTGGTTTTGAAGGTTGTCTTCCATTCATCACCTTCTCTCATGCGGATTTGATGATAACCGCTTTTCAAATCAATCTTTGAAAATAATTTTGCTCCACTCAAGAAATCCATCAGATCATCCATGCTTGGTAATGGAAATCTGTACCTGATGGTTATCTTATTGATCGCCCTAGAGTCAGTACACATCCTCCNCCTTGGCAATGGAAATCTGTACCTGATGGTTATCTTGTTAATCGCCCTTGAGTCAATACACATCCTCTAGCCTCCGTCTTTCTTTGGACTGAGTACTTTGGAACAACACACAAACTCAAGATTTCCCTGACCAAACCTTTGTCCAATAAATCCTGGACTTGTCTTTTGACCTCTTCATTCTCTTGCGACGTCAATCTATACGTGGCTTTGTTTGGAAAACTAGCTCCTGGTATGAGATCAATATGATGACTTGCACTTCTAATCGGTGGCAACGAACAAGGTAGTTCGTCCACTACTATGTCAGCGAACTCTTCCAGCAGTTCCTGAACTTCTTTTGGTAAATCATCCACTCTTGTGCTAGTCAAAACAATCTTCGGTTTCCTGACCACAATAAATTGCGGTTCTTCCTTCTTCTTTACCTCTGTAAGAAGTTCCTTCCCACTCATGAGAAGTACAGTGTTGCTTACTTCTAGTTTCACCTCCTTATCCTTGATTGGAAGCAACATGTGAGTTCTCCCATTCTTTTCTAGGGTGTATGTGTTCATTCTCCCATCATGAATCACATTTCTCTCATATTTCCATGGTCTACCCAGCAATAGATGACAAACATCCATAGGAATAACATCACATAATATCTTATCATTATATCCTACTATCTTAAATTCAACTAAAAAATGTTTAGTGACAGTTACCTGATGTCCTTTTTGTAGCCATGAAACTCTGTATGGGCTTGGATGATCGATCGTCTCCAGCGCCAGCTTTTCTACCATCTCTGTAGAAACGAGATTATCTGTGCTACCACTGTCCACAATGACCTTGCATACCCTTTCCTTGGTCTTGCAAGCAGTCTGGTTCTTTGGACTAAACTCTCCACCTCCTTCTCTGGTGTCAAAAGAGCTTTTCACATCATCAGCGATCTTCCGCCTTCAGCATCTTCTGCCTCAACATCTCGCCTCTGTGCTTCGGCGATGTGAGTTTCTCCTCCTTCTTTCTTTTTATTTGGACACTCGTAAGACTTGTGCCCATTCTTTCCACATGTGAAGCATGTTATTACTCCACCTCTTCCTCTTCCTCTGCCTCTGGTATGAGAAAAAATATTATTATCATCATAATCTCCTCTCTGTTCAGTATGTTTCCCTCGTCGTTCATTATATTGTCCTCGCTGTGAGGTTCCACCTCTCTCATTTAGAGTCTGAGGTTTTTTCCAGTCCTCCTTGGGCTTCTGATATTTATCCTAGGCAATTGATTTGACTCTAGGCTAACTTCTTCCTCGGCCTCTTTGACCCTACTTTCAGCTCAGCTTCTCTTCATCCTTTAGAGCCATCTGATAAGCATCCTCCACCGTTCGGATGGTTACCATGCTCATCTCATCTTGAATGTCATATCTCGGGCCATTCAGGTATCTGGCAACCTTTTCATCATCGTTTTCCTGATGACCTGCCTTGATGTTCAGTTTGTAGAATTCTTCGGTGTATTCTTTCACTGTCATCAGCTTCTGTCTCAGGTTCTGCATTCTCCTGAAAGGAGTAATCTGATAATCCCTGGGGATGAATTTTTCCTTCATCTTCATGATCTTTCTATCCCAGCTTTTGATCTTCTGCTTGCCTTTGCAGCGTCTGTCAGCTTGTAGTTCATCCCACCACAATGTTGCATGTCCCTTCAATCTTGTGACAGCATGCTTGACCTTCTTATCCTCTTCGACATCTTCATAGTCAAAGTATGTGTCCAGAGCTCTAATCCAGTCTAGAAGCTCCTCTGCATCCAGATTTCCCTCATAAACTGGAATGTTCATTTTCGCTCCTGCACCCATTCTTGCAATAGCTTTGATCAAACGTTCATTTGCTGCATCTTCGACTGCAACTTCTTCTTCATGTTCAGCCTCAATTTCACTTTCGGAATCACTAAGATCCCCAGCACTGATTGTATGCCTTTGTGTTGTCTCCATGTCTTCGAGTCTTGCTCGTAAGTCACACATTTCTTTTTCCATGACTAGATCAGTCATCTGCCTACCTCTTCTTCTCAGCATTTCCCTCTTTTCTGGTGGATAGGGTGTTTGTCTATCCCTTCTCCTTGGCGGCATGGTGAATTCTCTTTTTCTCTGCTACAGAAAGAAAATAACCTTTCTGAGCTCTAATACCACAAATGATGACGCAACCACCCTCCTCAACCTACAGGTCGGAAGGTCCACGCCAACAGGATCTTTCTTTTCTTCACTGGCCCGAAGAACTTTTAGCAACCGCTCTTCTATTTCCCTTTCGGGAAATCTGCACCCACAGTGAAACCTCGTGGGATTCCTCCCTCACACTTCGGGGAATTAGACTTCATGATGTCGCAAATCCTACCGTTGAGAGTCTTGTCGCTCAAACCCCGAATCCAAAAACTCTGATGTTACTTTAACTTGTCGGCTTTCATGAGTTCGCGAGTTGCGATGATATACAACTCTGCTCACGAACCTCGAAATCCCGAGGTGTCAGACTCCAACACGTTTCTTGGCGCTGGACCCACAGTTAGGCTTCTCGTCATTTCGGGACTTCGACTTACGAAACTCCGACGTGGTCAACACAGTTGACTTCTACGTTGATAGTGTGCCACCTGTCCACCTTGCTGGCTCCTATGGTCCCACACAATCCTGTCGATTCTTCACGGCTTCGCGCTTCGCGATTTTGTGAACTTTGATACCAAGTTTTCGACCCTTCCACTCACGAAATCCTAATAGACGATTTCACGAGCGATCCAATGGTTCTTGGCTGACTCGGTTCGACGGCTCGGTCTCTTCTG
This sequence comes from Picea sitchensis, assembly GCA_010110895.2. Classification (NCBI taxonomy): domain Eukaryota; kingdom Viridiplantae; phylum Streptophyta; class Pinopsida; order Pinales; family Pinaceae; genus Picea; species Picea sitchensis. The sequence continues at coordinate 81,633 of SNQJ01S0020435.1, forward strand.
AGCTTGCACCTTTTAAGATAATCCCCGTATCTCCCCTACTACTCTACGAGATCCGAAGACTCGTGGTATTTCACGAATTCTCCTCAGGGAATTTTGATCGTCTGTTCTCCCTCTGGGAACCTCCGCACGAATTTTAGCAAAGTGTCTCTCTCCACAGAACTTGTCCTCTTGTAGTCGACGTCGCTACGCCTTCCTTTCCGATTTTCAAAGTACTTGGTCTCGTGCCTTCCTTCGATTCCTTCGAAGGTTCAAATCTTTCTTAACTTTCTCCAGCTCTGAGCCTTTCATAAAGCTCATTCTCGCACTCCTTGCGGCAAGCCTTCAAACACTTTCAAATGCTTGACTCCCTTCGACTCTGCGCACACCTGCAGCAGCAGTCTCTCAATGCTTTTCTTATATCCGAAACTCTGAGACTTTACTCGGCCTACACACTCCTTGCATGGCTCCTATGCCTGACTGCACGTCTGTGTGAATGAGAACAAAAGATATCTCTTCTGAGCTTTCAGAGACAACCCTTTGAACACCTTGTCGACGCACTCCTTGCGGACAATTCAACTGCACTCCTTACAGGAACTCTTTCTCAGATAGAGAAACAATTGAAACTCATTCCTTTTCCCTTTCCTCTCAGATTTCAAACATTCAACAAGAAATCATTCATACATAGCATAAAATCAATTGCATGACAGAAAGAGTAAACCATTCATGAGCATAACATTCAAAGATGCATACACAGAGAATATATGAAAACCATGAATTTGAATCAAAGGTTTCTCTATTAATTCAAATCTTTGTACATGGGTGTCTTCACACAACTCTCTACTTCTCTTCTATGCTCTCTCTGATAATGTTACAATACACAATGAGGGTGTCTATATCTCGTTTCCCTCTTGCACTCTAAACCTGTCAAATCTACACATTCAATTCTATCTACCTTCATTTACTACTATAAATGCCTTCTACCTGCTAAGGACGAGAGCGAATCGCTCAAGGTTCAATTACATTTTACAAGTGCGCTCCACTTGATGGCTTCATTTAATATTTTAAGACATTTTCAAAATTTGTGCTGGGCACTTTTCCAGCTGTCTTTGGACTCCGTGCTGGCTCGCTTGAGATGCTCCTACATCACTACCCTACCTACGACAAGGAGATATATGCCTTGGTACAAGCTATCAAAAAGTAGAAGCACTATATGATGGGAAAGGAGACCATCATGCACATAGATCACCAACCACTACAGTGTTTGAAATCCCAGAGTAAGCTACAAAAAACTAGGCATTACAAGTGGATGGGGTTTTTACGACAAATTTATTTGGTCATAAAGTATAAGAAGGGTAGCACAAATAAGTTGGAATACATGCTTTCATGACCACCCACATCCAATATTATATCTTTGGTAACTATGATGCACATGGATCCTTTTACCCATGATGCATATAGAGAGGCATACAAGGACTTCAAGGAGGTGTTTCAGCAATTGCAGGGCCAAATTAATATAGAAGGTGACAACAAAGAAGAATATCATTTCCAGAATGGTCTACTCTACAAGCTTGAAAATTTTTGTGTTCCTAAAGGTGAACAATTGCATCTTATCATAGAGGCTCATACCTCCAAGGTTGTAGGACATTTTGATTTTGGGAATATAGTTTCCAACCTACAGAGGTATGTACTGGCCCACAATGCAAGAATATGCGGCATGATATATTAGGGGATCTATAATTTGTTGTACCAGAAAGCCTGGTAACATGAAGCAAGTTATATACCACCCCTTACCTATACCCACTTGAACTTGGGAAAGTATTACCATGGATTTTGTGGTATGTTTACCAACAACCAAGAAGGGACATGACTATCTATTTGTGGTAGTTGACAGGTTCATCAAAATGTGCATTCTCATGCCTTGTAAAAAGACCATCAACAGAAAAGAAGTAGCAAAAAGGTTCTTTGAACAGGTCTAGGTGCACTTTGGTATACCAAGGAGCATCATCTCAAATAGGGATACCATATTTATCAGTGCATTTTGGACTACATTGTGGGAGAAGATGGACACTAAGTTGAAGAGGTCTAACTTGGTTCTCTTCTCATTTGGAATATAGGCATAAGCAATAGAACCAATGATGATGATTGACTTTGGGGTTCCTCCTAGACAATGCTTCCTCTGGGATCTTCTACTTCATCGACATCATTGGAGATCTATTTAGTAGGCATACTACTGTGAATATCGCCTAATTTAAAAACAAGTTGGGAACACACTTTTTTTTCACCACACCAATCCATCTATGTGAAAGTATTTTTTTTCACCAATCCATCTCTGTGATAGTATTTAGTAGGTATACTACTATGAATATTGCCTAATTTAAAATCTCGTTGGGAGCACACTTGTTATTCACCATATACCAATCCATCTATGTGATAGTATTGTTTTTCCTCTCAACCAATCCATTATGCTATGGAGTGTAGGGTGTAGTGAGCTATCTTTTGATTCCATGTTTAACAAAAAATTATTGAATTCTTTTGAATATAATTCATCGCCATTGTCAGACCTAAGAGAAATAATGTGACACCTTAACTCTTTTTCTATTAATGCTTTAAACTTTTGAAACTCATTAAACACCTCAGATTTTAATTTCAAAGAGTATACCCACATTTTTTTACTATAGTCATCAACAAACAGAAGAAAATAATTGGCATTGGTGATTGATACTGTGTTCAATGGTCCATAAACATTTGCATGAACTAGTTGAAGGTATCTATGTGCTCTCCAAGCATGTCCTTCTCAAATAGTGCTTGGTGTTTCTTCCCTACCTACTAAGCTATGCATACACCCCAAATTTGTTGTTGGATGTCAAGAAGTCCATCTACCAAATTCTCTTGACCTAAATGAGAGGGGTATGTCAAGTTAAGATGCCCATACCACATATGCCAAAGTATATTGATGTTTGATTTACTCTTGGATGCCAATGTATGCTCCCTGACATGTTCAATGTCAAACAATTTGAATATGATCCTCCACAGAAAGAGCAATAGTTTTCTTGGTCTCTTTGTCAACTATGTGGTATTTGTGATTGTTAAAGTTGACATTATTCAGGGAAGTGTATCTTAATCTAACTAATTGATAGTAGATTAACCTCCATGCCTAGCACATAGTACACATTAACGAAAACCAATATTTTCCCTCCAAAGAAAATTTGCACATTCCCTTTGCTAACTACTTTGTGCTCTTCCTCATCGTCGAATATCACTGAGTCCTTGGAGTAAACATTAGTATACTCCATGAACCAATCTTTCATATTTGTGAAGTGTTGTGATGGACTTGAATTGGTGTACCAATTTGATGACCTAATTTGATCTATTGGTCACTTGGCCATGAATGCATAGAAGGATTATTCCGTCTTCTTTGTATTCTTTGCAACATGAGCCTTTTGTTGAGGCCCTCCCTGATTCATTTTCTAATCGACCAACCCCTTTTTGCAGTGCTTCTTCATATGGCCCACCTTTCCATAGTAGTAAAATATGATGCTTTTCTCACTCCTGGTTGCATCTTCACCACTGCCTTGACCTTTATTTTTTTCCCATTTTCCTTGACATTGGATGCAAAGGCCTATTATAATCCATTTGTCTCACTGCTACTATTGGATTGTTTCTTCCATCAGTTCTACCTCATCAAAATTTAGATTAAAATTTGTTGTGGTTATGTTCGGGGTCTCAATAAAGTGCTCTTAAGCATGTGGTAAGCTTTTCAATGTGATTACCACTATGTCCTCTTATTCCATCTTTCAACCAATGGCGAATAATTGTTCTCAGATATCTTTGATTATAAGTAAGTGCTCCTGTAACAATTCACTCTCATCCATCATGATTGAAAACAAAATATTCTTTACGAAGAAGGATCTACCCTTGTTCAAATTCTTCTTCTTCTTTCCCTTTCCTTTGCTTGCAAGAGCCAAGCCTTCTTCATCCAAAATATGTGGTGAAGATGAATATCTGCTAGACTAACCAAGTCTGATCTCTTCCTGCACAAAATCACCCCATAAGCGTTACCATTCAGGGAGCTTCTCCCGAGCTACAACTCCACAGACAAAAACGTCCTATGACTTCGTAAATCCATTTAGTGCTACACACACTAGCTCATCATCCTCTGTCTTCTCACCTACTGCAGCAAGTTCATATCTAATCTGTGTCAATCTAGTAAGGTATGGAACCACACCCTCTCCCTTGGCCATCTTGGAGTTGTGTAGTCTCTCACGCAATTCCATTACCATGTTCTCATTCTTTGTCTCATAGAGGTCACCCAAGGATTTCCACATATCCTTTGCGGTATTCTTTTGTGAGAGATGTGGGATCACATGATCTATAATCCCATGAAGAATTAGGTTCTTTGCCTTGGCCTCACCCTTCTTCCAAATGGCTAATTGTGTTGCATTTTTAGGAGCAGTTGCACTGTCTGGTGTATGCTCAAAGACATCATTGACATCCAACACCATAGTCATTCTCTCTTTCTAGGTGGGGTCATTATGAGCCCCTTGTAGATGATTGTTGGAGCAGAAAATTTTGGGATTGAAATGCAGTAAGCGAGGAAGAACGAAATAAAGGAAACATCACACGCCAAAAAAGAAGAAAGACCGGTGCGACAAAGAGAAAAGGAAGCAGTGCACCAAAAAAGAAGGAAGATCAAGGCAAGGAATGGTTGGATTGAATACCAATCGCGCATAAGGAAGTTAGAAAGTGGAAAAGTGGAGTCCACTTAGGGTTAGGGTTTTTGAGTCATAATGCAAGGGTTTTTACCCATTTTATAGTATAAATAGAAGATGTATGAGGTAGACTGAGGTGTCCTTTTTTTAGAGAGAAGAACTTATTTCTGGAGAACCCTTTTGAGTCGTGATTCTTTGGTATGATCAGTTTTTTGGACGTATAGTTGAGGAGCTAATGGAGTCATTTTTCAGATGTAATTGAGGGTCAGGTCGCAAGTCATGGAGCTTGGTGTGACGTTGGTCATCCTCACATGCACCATTCTTGAACCATATGATGTAATGTACACAACGCTATTTTGATGAAGAATAAGAAATAAGCATAAGATCTTTGTGGACATAACCCAAGGGCCCGTTGAACCATGGTAAAAATGGTGTCTTTATGTGTGATGTGTTCTTTTATATTATTTATAATGAATGAATGAATGGTAAGATGAATGCATCTATTAGGGTTTATTTACAACACACATTAAAATGAGTATGCAGGATAGTTGATATTGAATGAGTAAAATGGTAGATTTGATGAATGTTATGGTAGAATGCATGTTAAAATAGAGCAGTAGTAAAAAGAACATCCTCAATCCCTTCCATGACTGCAGACATCCACGTCCTGCAATCACCCATAAGCCATCTCGGGTGAGATTGTGTTGTGCACTTTATGCATGGTGTAGCCTTCTGGTTTACCAGCAGAGCCGATGGTGAAAAGGGTTTTGTTGGAGAACTAAGGTAGAACCTTGGTTAGCCCATAAATCCAACAACGATCCTTAACCCTCAAACTCACGGCTTAAACCCTAGCGTTGCAAAATATGTATGAATTCTTTTATATGTGTGTAAGATCATCATTATCCACTATATCTCAATAGATCCAACTGTGGTATTGCTTATTTAATAGTCTCGCTCCGATACCATGTGAATTTTCTCTAAACCCAGTTGACTAAACCAATTAATTTTACTTTTAACTGACAATTCCATGTTTTCTTCCACAAATAAATAATGCACAACACAAAATAATATCCAAGAACTTAATAGTAAAATATAACAACAATCACATCACATGTACACAAGTATTTTTTGACAATTGTCCCTAGAAAAACCCCGGAGGGAAAACCAGTGCAACAGATTTGGATATTTTTATTATTTAGCAGTAAAATATAGAGATATCTTACAATAAAATCGGCCCATCCATAATACCAAGGAAAACCTCAATGTATCACCTCCTCAACATAAGTATGACCCTTCTGCAAATCCCCCTGAACCAAATCGTGCCAGAAGATAGCCCTGCATGAGCCTCTGCGTAATCGTACAACTGAATGTGTGGGTATTGTGTCACTTAGTACGACGACTCTCAGATCTGTAGGATATGACCTATGCAATGTTGAATATGTGTTCCAATCGTTGTGAAGAGTAATCCTCTATCTCCCTGCAAATCCTCTCTCAGAAACCCTCAATCGATTTCTCTGAAAATCGATCTCCTCAATGTTCAAGTGTGCCCCTTTATCCAAGTTGATCTTCCCTTATACTTCATTAAGAAAGTGAAACCTAATCTCAAAATGATTGATGGATGATATTAACTCTCTCCCTCATGATGATATCAATGGTCAAGATTAAAATACCACAATTTAAATTATTTTTTACTTTAACCTTAGAAAAGGTGCTCAATAAAGTCAACTAAAGAATATAATACATCAACAATTTAATTAATCACTTGACTAATGTTTCATTGTCCCCCACCATGCTATGATGTTGCAATGTGTGGAGGACCTTCCTTGCTACATTCTCAACACTCAAGAAATGTGAGTTTGCTAAACATGAACGGTGGAGGGGAGCTCAAGATAGATCCCACGAAGATGGAGGCTATCATGAAATGGCCGGTTCCTACAAATTTCACTAAAGTTAGGAGTTTTTTGGGGTCAACACAATATTTGTGGAAGTTCATAGCTTCATTTTCAGCAGTAGTTGCACCACTCCACGCCATAAATTCTGGTGGTAAGAGTTTCCAATGGGGGAAGAATCAACATAAGGGATTTGATGAGATGAAAAGAAAGATCATTCAAGCACCAATTCTCACACTACCAAACTTGTAGAAGCCCTTTGAAGAAGAGACAGATGCAAGTGGGTATGCCATGGGATCAATATTGATGCAGGGATGAAGGCTCATCTACTACCATTCTGAAGTATTCCATGGGGTGGTTCTCAACTACCCTACCTATGACAAGGAGATATATGCCTTGGTAAGCTATCAAAAAGTAGAAGCACTATCTGATGGGAAAGGATACCATCATGCACACAGATCACCAACCACTACAGTATTTGAAAGCCCAGAGTAAGCTACAAAAAACTAGGCATTACAAGTGGATGGGGTTTTTACGACAATTTTATTTGGTCATAAAGTATAAGAAGGGTAGCACAAATAAGTTGGAATACATGCTTTCACGACCACCCACATCCAATATTATAGCTTTGGTAACTATGATGCACATGGATCCTTTTACCCATTATTCATATAGAGAGGCATACAAGGACTTCAAGGAGGTGTTTCAGTAGTTGCAGGGCCAAATTAATATAGAAGGTGACAACAAAGAAGAATATCATTTCCAGAATGGTCTACTCTACAAGCTCGAAAATTTTTGTGTTCCTAAAGGTGAACAATTGCATCTTATCATAGAGGCTCATACCTCCAAGGTTGTAGGACATTTTGGTGTTGGGAATATAGTTTCCAACCTATAGAGGTATGTGTACTGGCCCACAATGCAAGAATATGCAGCATGATATATTAGGGGATGTATAATTTGTTGTACCAGCAAGCCTGGTAACATGAAGCAAGTTATATACCACCCCTTACCTGTACCCACTTGAACTTGGGAAAGTATTACCATGAATTTTGTGGTATGTTTACCAACAACCAAGAAGGAACATGACTATCTATTTGTGGTAGTTGACAGGTTCATCAAAATGTGCATTCTCATGTCTTGTAAAAAGACCATCAATAGAAAAGAAGTAGCAAAAAGGTTCTTTGAACAGGTCTAGGTGCACTTTGGTATACCAAGGAGCATCATCTCAAATAGGGATACCAGATTTATCAATGCATTTTGGACTACTTTTTTGGAGAAGATGGACACTAAGTTGAAGAGGTCTAACTTGGTTCTCTTCTCATTTGGAATATAGGCATAAGCAATAGAACCAACGATGATGATTGACTTTGGGGTTCCTCCTAGACAATGCTTCCTCTGGGGTCTTCTACTTCATCGCCATCATTGGAGATCTATTTAGTAGGCATACTACTATGAATATCGCCTAATTTAAAAACAAGTTGGGAACACACTTTTTTTTCACCACACCAATCCATCTACGTGATAGTATTTTTTTTCACCAATCCATCTCTATGATAGTATTTAGTAGGTATACTACTATGAATATTGCCTAATTTAAAATCTCGTTGGGAACACACTTGTTATTCACCATACACCAATCCATCTATGTGATAGTATTGTTTTTCCTCTCAACCAATCCATTATGCTATGGAGTGTAGGGTGTAGTGAGCTATCTTTTGATTCCATGTTTAACAAAAAATTATTGAATTATTTTGAATATAATTCATCGCCATTGTCAGACCTAAGAGAAATAATGTGACACCCTAACTCTTTTTCTATTAATGCTTTAAAATTTTGAAACTCATTAAACACCTCAGATTTTAATTTCAAAGAGTATACCCACATTTTTTTACTATAGTCATCAACAAACAGAAGAAAATAATTGGCATTGGTGACTAATATCGTGTTCAATGGTCCATAAACATTTTCATGAACTAGTTGAAGGTATCTATGTGCTCTCCAAGCATGTCCTTCTCAAATAGTGCTTGGTGTTGCTTCCCTACCTACTAAGCTATGCATACACCTTAAATTTGTTGTTGGATGTCAAGAAGTCCATCTACCAAATTCTCTTGACCTAAATGAGAAGGTATGTCAAGTTAAGATGCCCATACCACATATGCCAAAAAATATTGATATTTGATTCACTCTTGGCTGCCAATGTATGCTCCCTGACATGTTCAATGTCAAACAATTTGAATATGATCCTCCACAGAAAGAGCAATAGTTTTCTTGGTCTCTTTGTCAACTATGTGGTATTTGTGATTGTTAAAGTTGACATTATTCAGGGCAGTGTATCTTAATCTAACTAATTGATAGTAGATTAACCTCCATGCCTAGCACATAGTACACATTAAGGAAAACCAATATTTTCCCTCCAAAGAAAATTTGCACATTCCCTTTGCTAACTACTTTGTGCTCTTCCTCATCGTCGAATATCACTGAGTCCTTGGAGTAAACATTAGTATACTCCATGAACCAATCTTTCATATTTGTGAAGTGTTGTGATGGACTTGAATTGGTGTACCAATTTGATGACCTAATTTGATCTATTGGTCACTTGGCCATGAATGCATAGAAGGATTATTCCATCTTCTTTGTATTCTTTACAACATGAGCCTTTTGTTGAGGCCCTCCCTGATTCATTTTCTAATCGACCAACCCCTTTTTACAGTACTTCTTCATATGGCCCACCTTTCCATAGTAGTAAAATATGATGCTTTTCTCACTCCTGGTTGCATCTTCACCACTGCCTTGACCTTTATTTTTTTCCCATTTTCCTTGACATTGGATGCAAAGGCCTATTATAATCCCTTTGTCTCACTGCTACTACTGGATTGTTTCTTCCATCAATTCTACCTCATCAAAATTTAGTTTAAAATTTGTTGTGGTTATGTTCAGGGTCTCAATAAAGTGCTCTTAAGCATGTGGTAAACTTTTCAATGTGATTACCACTATGTCCTCTTATTCCATCTTTCAACCAATGGTGGATAATTGTTCTCGGATATCTTTGATCTTAAGTAAGTGCTCCTGTAACAATGCACTCTCATCCATCATGATTGAAAACAAAATATTCTTTACGAAGAAGGATCTACCCTTGTTCAAAGTCTTGTGCAACTCTTTCAAATGTTTGTAAATATTTGCCAATGGTTTCCTTGTCTGGACCTTAAGGATCATTTCATTTGTCATAAGCAACTTAAACATCATTATTGCTTCTTTGTCTTGCTCATTAAACTTGTCCTGGTCTCTAACCATAACTTGCGGTCAGGTATCGTTACGTAGGAGAATAGCACCCAAGCACAAGTACTCAAATATGGCCAACATACATTGTTTCCACGTATTGTAGTTCTTGCTAGAGAACCTTTGGTTTCCTCCCAACATGATTTTGGGTAAATAGGCCACTTGTATAAGTCACAAATGCATAAATAGACACTAAAATAGAGTAAAACAATGAAAAAAACATGTTCTTCCCTTACTCAATCTACAAACCCGGAGTAAGAACACCTAGATACTATCTCTAAACAACAATAGGAGCCACATATTACTGAAAAACACACAAATTTATGATAAATCTAATCAAAATTAGTAGCAAAACACACATATAAATACACATTTCTGATCAATCTACCCATATAGTAGTAAAACACTTAGAAAACTATTAATTTCTCCTTAGATTTGTTGAAAAGAAGCAAATCAACAACCAATTCTTCCATATCTACAAATCTGGGTAGCAATACAGGAAAAAACAAATTCAATATACTCTAATACAGGCAAAAACAAATTCATTCTACTCCAAAATCCTCTGAATTGAAAAAAAATCAGAAATTTCACTGAAGAATAGGTTTGTACATCTTCAATTTCTATTTGGTGGTTGGAATTGCAAATCTATAAGGTCATATGATCAAATGGTGGAGGAAATTATTTCCATACAATTTTGTATGAATCTTGTCAACATCCATATGACTCATGTGTGAATGTACGAGTAAATTTATCCTTAGTGACTGAAATTTGTAGTGTCATACATCCATATGGATTAGCGGCTACGATTTACAAGGTAATCAAGTCAATCCACTTTATGAATGTGAATTAGACTAAGAAACACATTAAAATAAATATATATATATATATAAACATAAAATAACTTTATCAATGCCTATATCTATTTTGATATTTTCTTTTTACAACTATTTAAATTTAAATGAAGTAAATTACCACAACCATGAAAGTCTAATTTTGATATTTACTTTTAACAACTATTTATAACAACTATTTAAATTTAAATAAAGTAAATTACCACAATGATGAAAGTTTAATTTTGATATTTGCTTTTAACAACTATTTAAATTTAAATGAAGTAAATTACCACAATGATGAAAGTCTAATTTGATATTTACTTTTTATAAATTTAAATGAAGTAAATTACCACAATGATGAAAGTCTAACTTTGATATTTGCTTTTAACAACGATTTAAATTTAAATGAAGTAAATTACCACAATGATGAAAGTCTAATTTGATATTTACTTTTTACAACTATTTAAATGAGTAAATTACCATAATGATGAAAGTATAGAGGACTTCATACTCCATCCAACTCACGAGCGAATCAATACTTTGTTAACAATATGGATTATTTATTTTGATGGCTTATCATTTTAACAAAGTTTGAGTTTTCTCCTTGAAGAGAAGTTTTAAAGTCTTTAAGCCTTTGGACATGAATTCAATAAGTATGAGAAAGTTGAAATAATTTTTTAATGGCTTCTCACTATTTTATAATTCAAAAAAATATATTTAAGACTTTTTTAGAGTTAAAACATGTATACTATAAATGATCATTTTTATAAATGTAAAAACTGTGAAGTGACTATGTATTTTGAAATTATGAAATATATATATATATATATATATATATATAATTAAAATTTTGTGTTTTTTTAAATATTGTTTTTGGGTGGTAAGTGTAGGAGGAGATATCATTAATTTTGGAGAAATAGTTGAATATTTATTCACATGAATGATTCAAGTGGATATCGGTGGTCACTCACTTATTCCAACTGGCTTCAAACAATGTGTTGGCAACTTGCTATTTTTAGTAGTTTTTTGGTTCCTAAACTTTCGAGGTCATTTTGAGGGCCTAAAAGACATTTTTTGTGATCGGGGACCGCAATGATAGCTAGAAGCTCTCATTAAACCCCCAAAATGAATATCCTCGTCGATCAATTTCCAACGAGCTATCGTTCACCCCAAACGAAGAGCGTATGCCAAAGTTACACCTCCGGGAAGTTGATATGCCAAACTACCCAAAACGGGGTCCAAAAAACTGTTGGATTTTCATCTTCCGAGATTAGGGTTTTGGATTTTCTTTATATGTTAAAAAAGGCCTTTGAAACCTCATTGTAACAATCATCTTCTTGTGAATGTGAGTAGTTGTTACATCTCTTCTCAGAGATACGCTGCCACCATTCTAGTGAGTCTTTCACTCTGTATTTCTACAGTTTTGTGCATTTCGCTCATTAATAGAAATTGTGTATTATTGTATCTCTGTGTTTATGGTTATATCTCTATTATATTATTGGTACATTTCTATACATTTCTTTATTATATCTTCTCTCATTTCATGCCGAAAATAATTCAGATCAATGAAGCCTCGACATATCAACTAACAATCAGGTGAAACATACACACTTTTGCAAGATATGAATCTCGCCAATAACTTACACAAATTGAGCTTAGCAATGGTAGGAGACTCCAAAAATGTCATAAGGAACGTGGTTCTAGATACTATTTCTCTTGATTCCCAATTGGCATCAGTTGGCATCAGTGATCGAGAGACTTCAACAAGTTAAAACTTCAATTGCAAAGGTGAATTTTTACCACATTCTTCGGGAAAACAATCCTATTGCAAATCATTTCACCAATCAAGTCACATTAAAAATATGGGGAGTATCGTCATTAACAACAAGGAGTATTATCAATCCATACCATGATTCAAATGAATATCTGCACATGTATAACAAATTTAAGAAGTCACATGGCCCATTGTAAGGCTCGCAGTGCACACAGGAAAGGGAGGTTAAGGTGAAGCGATTGTTCCCCTGTCACATGCTACACCTCATTCACTCGCATGTTTATGAAATATTGAAAGGAAATTGGCATAAGAGTTGTGGGATTATGGTGCAGGGACTTAGTTCCTTTGGGAAATGACTTTGAGTTATCTTATGGCTTTGTTTGGTGGGTGCTTGTATGGACATTTGGCTCATTCTCTCGGTGCAAATTTTCGGCTTTACAAGTGAGAGGGACACCTTGTCCTCTCGATGTTTCAAGGAATCAGTTCCATGGTTTTTATCTGGTGTTGTGTCTAGGGAAATTGGTTTGACTCCTATTTCAGGGAGGCCGACCATACTCTCAGTTGAACTCTTGTTCAATTCTAGAATTTTATCTGGTGTAGGTGACACTCTTTTCATCTCTTATTTTGAGTTTGAAATTTATAAAGAATTTGGTTTAAGGCATTGGCCTTTTCTTTGTCTTGGGTGGATTTTTCTTTCAAATTCACTCGCTTTAGAGGTCTTGACTGGGTTTTCTTTTGTCTTTATTAGTATCGGTCCTACTTCTAGCTTTTTCTTTGAATATCTTTAGCCCTCAGATTGGGTCCATATTGGTTCGCCCTAGTCTAACAGCACATAAATTTTTGGACTCTTTTCTCTAGAGTGTGACATGGGTTTTTGTCTCTCTCAAATGGATTATACGGATCTTCAGGAAATTAAGAAAGTTCTAAGGCATCATGAGGAGGAAATTGAGGGAAGCCTTAACTCGAGTCATGCAATTTCAGAGAAAATGAAGGAACTAGAAAAAAATGTGTATGCTCAAATTGATGATATAATGGACACATTAATGCTACAAAAATGCAAACTCAACATAGTGGCGGTACATCAAAGTGAGCTTCATTGTATGGTAATTAACCTATCCAAAGGTGAGCATTTAAGAAATTCAAATAAAGTGCAATATGTTAATTCTAATTTTGGAAATCTCAGGGAAGATTAAATAGTCCACCCTCTTCTCGAACATGTAGAACCAAAAGCGGCCAATGAAGCCGCCAATCGACATGCTTTCTACTAAATAGACAAATATTACAAAATAATCAGAATTCTTGCCCTTTTGTTTTTTTCATAAATTACACTACTATTTATTTTTGGATTAGGTTGTATCTGAAGTTGTTTATGGGCTACAACTATATCCAGGAACACTATTCTTTTTGGTTGTCGAAATCCTGTCTTTAGTGGCTCTCGTTGCATCGTTTACACGTTTGTTCGGCAGGTTTAATGGTGGAAGATACAGTTCCAGGTATACTTTGATGGACGTAGGGTAACTTTCGGAGACATAGGGTTCCTTAAAGTTTGGTCCAATGGACTGGAGCTTTGGGGAGGCGTTGGTTAATAGTCCTGCATTTTTCTCCGAGGTTTTCTACTTTTCTTAGTTTTTCTGTCTAATGGCCTCGAAGGGCCTCTTACCAGTTAAATGGACGATAGGCTAGCGTATTTTTCTGAATGTTTATTTTCTATTATTACCAAATCCTTTCTTTAGTGGCTCTTGAAGGGTCTTAGGTCACTTCGAAGTGACATGCGCTTTCTTTTGTACTTCAGCCTTAAACCTTGTCATTAATGAACCTCCTCTTTCCACGAGATTTTAGTTGACTACTTCTAGTGGAGGGTCACTGGACTGTTAGGTGGCAGGGAGAAATGGGTTGGTAGAAGCTTCCAATGGAGGTTGAGGTCAGTGCACTCATGGGTGCAGTTGACGAGGCACATCGAAGCAAGGTAGGTTTATTTTCCTCGGTTGATGAGTTGAGTGTGGGTATTAGCATTATACCATCAACTGTGTCAAGCATTAACCCAACACCTGTGACACCTGCAGAGCTTTACACATAGCATAACACTATGGCTAGTTTTGAACAAGGATTAGAGCATAACCATGCCAAAAGTCGGGGCCCTTCGTTACCTCTCTTTGGAGGAAATTTTTTTGGAGTGAATGCAATGCGAGACTCTCCAGTGGTTAGAAAGGAACCCACTGGGAGGTCGTCTCTAAAAAACAAGGGAGGGAGTTTCTTGAGAGCGCGGGGTGGTAATGGGCATAGAGTTAAAGTGTGGAAAGCCAACAAATCGAAGAGAAGGATGATAATGGGAGCAGATATTGGATTGGAGGAGTCTTGTAACTTATCTTTATGTGATCTGGTAGGACGACTTTTGTACTGCTCTATGTGTAAACAACCCATTTCAGATTGGATGCAATTCACTTGGGTCCCCTCGCTGGGGTATCTACCAGAATTTTTGACCTTGCCAAGGGGCTGGTATGGGTTCATTTTCAGAACGTCGGAAGACACCCTGTTAGTCTTAGAGAAGATGTGGGTCATTGAAGGTAGTAACCTGATGCTCAAAGGATGGTGAGTCTGCTTTGACCCTACAACAAAATATTTTCGCTTCCACCATCTTTGGGTCCTTTTACTAGGCCTACCCTTGCAACTTTGGAATGCAAAGGCATTGGAGGCTATAGGAAATGAACTCGGTCGCTTTATCAAAGTGGACGATCTCTCCCTATTGGCCTCTCACAAACAATTGGCGAAGGTTCTTGTTGAAGTTGATATACATGCTTGTTTATTGGAGGCTCTAGAAATTGACTCGAGGGGTTACATTTTTGGGAAAAGATTGGAATACCTTGGTGTACCTTTCAGGTGCTCACTTTGTCGAAGGACCGGACACTTAATAAAGGATTGTCAGGGCACTATGGAGGATTCGGAATCAGAGGCCACTATGCTCGGGAAGACATTTCATCTCTATTCTCCTAGTGTGAACTCTCATGGCAAAGGAGATTACTCTCCAGTGGTGGTGGAGGCTAGTCCGGAGTAGTCTAAAGCTACTTTTGCGAGTACAGGGTTAGAAGATAAAAAATCCTTCTCTCTTTTAAATGTCTATGGATTGTGCAGATAGAGAAAAAAAAATTGGGACAAGGTGGAAAGTAGGGGCATGCTAGCACACAAAAAATTGATTGTTGTTGGGAACCTAAATTTTACGGTCAGTGCTGGAGAGGTTTGGGGTGACTTAGCACATATGGACCCGATGGAGTCTTATTTTAAAGGCATCTTCCTGAAAAACCGACTTGTTGACCTTCTTCCAGTTGATGTGGTTCCTACGTGGTGCAATGGTAGGAACGTTCGGGAAGAAATCTCTAAGAGACTAGACCGAGTTTGTATTTCGGAGGACCTCATTTCCATTGTTGGGAGATACAGGTCCTAGGTAGCCTATCCTTTTGTTTATGATCATGGTCATGTTCTTCTACAACAAGAAAATAGCTCAATTTCTACAGCTCATCCTTTCAAATTAAATCTGTTGTGGCTGAGAGATGATGCCTTTTCAATGATAGTCCAGGAAGTTTGGAATGATCACCATTTTTTGCAGGAATTTGGGGCTCAAAGGAGATTAGTGTGGAAGTTAAAACAACTTAAACTTCGAGTAAAGGCTTGGGAAAAAGAAAAAAGATTACAAAACCATTTAATCTTTGATAAGCTTGAGTAGGATATTGAGTTTTATTACCAGCAGAAATCAAAGGGAATGATGAGCGTTGAGTTGGACCTCCTTCTAAAGTCTTTAGAGGAAAAGTGCAACAAGCATCTCCAAGCTGAAGAGGAAATTTGGAGACATAGGAGCAGGGCAATTTGGATTAAAAGCAATGACAATAATACTAAATGTTTTCATCATTTTGCAAGTCACAGAAGGAACAACAAGCATATTTGGGAGATCCTGGTCGAAAACGGTCTGGTACACTCAGGACATGAAGCATTGAAAAAAGAACCTACCAGACATTACAAAAGTTTCTTTGAGGACATGGGACACAACACCATTGCTGAATAGGTCTCCCCAATCAGGCTCTTCCCATGCCTAGTTGAAGAGGAGGATGTTCCTTCTCTTGAAAAACCATGCACCAAAGAGGAAATTCATGAGGTCCTAAATTTTTTTGTTAAGGACAAGAGTCTCGGGCTAGACGAGTGGACGGTTGAATTCTTCATTCAGTACTTCTACTTGGTCGGGGAGGATCTGCTAGAAGCATTGGAGGAATATATGAAAAGAGGTGAGGTAATCGGATCTCTCAATTCGACTTTCTTTTCTTTAACTCCAAAAGTCAATAATCCCACCTCTTTTGGCGACTTTAGACCGATTGGTTTGTGCAATATGTGTTGCAAAATTATTGCAAAAGTCATTGCCATTAGGATTAGACCTATTCTCTCTCGGTATTTATCTGGTGACCAATTGGGTTTCCTAAAAGGAAGACAGATTCTAGATGCAATAAGTACTGTAAATGAATGTTTACACAGTATCAAGATAAAAAAAAATTAAAGCATTGATATTGAAGCTAGATCTAAATAAGGCTTATGACTGCATAAATTGGGATTTCTTAAGAGTGACTTTATTCCAAACAAGTTTTGGTTTATCGACTACCAACTGGATTTTGAGTTGTGTGAACTCAACTACTTATGCAGTTCTGATAAATGGGGATTCTATTGACTTCTTCCAGAGAGGTAGAGGTAGAGGCTTAAGACAAGGTTGTCCACTTTTGCCTCTATTGTTTATTCTAGTGATGGAAGGACTCAACTTATCACTAAAGAAAGGTCAGGTTGAAGGGAAGTTGCCTGGGGTCAAGGTTTCTAGACTAATTAAGATTCTCCATCTCCTTTTCGTGGACGATGCCCTCATAATGTCTAAGGCATCGATTGAAGAGTGGAAGGTGATTGATGAAATTCTAAATGTATTTTGTAGAGCAACGAGTCTGGTGGTAAATCTACAAAAATCTACCTTTCATTATTTTGGGATACAACATGAGGTTATAGACTCTTTTAAGGATATATTCCCTTATAACTTAGTAGACCTTTCTAAAGGGTTTAGATACCTTGGCTACTTCCTAAAGTCTTATAACTACATGGATAAAGATTGGTGATGTCTAATTTCAAAATTTGAAAAAAGATTAAATCTTTGGTGTAATCGTTGGCTCTCCCTAGGTGGTCGTTATGTTCTCATTAAAGTTGTCCTTGAGAGCCAGCCTATATTGGATGGCATTGGCAAGTATCCAGACATTTGTTCTCAACTGAATCATACAATTGGTCTTCTCTTTCCTTTGGTCAGGAAGTAGAGAAAAACAACACTTTCATCTCTGCAGTTGGGAGACAATTGCAAAACCCAAACAGTGTAGAGGGTGGGGTTTGAGGAACATCCACCTATTCAACATGGCGTTGTCAAAAAACTCTCTCTTGAGAGTTTTGATGAAGCATCGAATCTAGCATCGGGTTATCAAAGATAAACATATCCCCTATGTTAAGGTTTAAGCTATTATTAGGTTTCTTTTCAAATTACTAGATAACCATAGCATAGATAGGATCACTGAGAAATACACAATCACAAGAGACACATCATTTATCCTGGGAAACCCTCATGGGGGAGAAAAACCAACAAAAACTTCCTTAATATAGATAGCCAATACAATGCCAAGAGATAACTCAAACAATACAGAAAGTCCTCTCCCAAGAATGTGCCTCTCTCTCTCTTCTTTCTTCTCCAACTACAGCTCCAAACTTGCGCTCTGATGAACAAGTGAGTGTGTGTTCAAATGAGGCGTTAGCCTCTCTTATTTATACAATCTGGCAGGTGTGAACGGAAGTGTCTTTTCACTGGCTGGGCCGACTTCTTATTATGGGTGGTTATAACCACCGTTAATTAATCTGGAGGCCGACTTCGCATTTTTCCTATTAAAATTAGGGTTTGACCAATCCGCAAAAGGGGATTTGGTCATTTACAATACCCGACATGATCAATTTGCGAAAGGGGATTGATCTAATGAATAATACATCAATAATAATAGAATACTCTTTTCAGTTACAATATTTCAACACTCCCCCTTAACAAGAAGGGTATTCTACAACAACATCAGGCGAGAGAGAGGACAACATCTTGGAACACTGATCGACGTATCTATAAATCATCAGAAGTTTTTCTCATCATCAATATTGTCATTCTCAACAAAGAGTTGGAATGACATCATCATCTGCATCGACATGGATTAGTATAAAACTAATGCATCATCATCACATCACAAGCTTGGTCACATCATCACAGCACGAGGTTGGCACATCATCAAAACACGAGGCTGGCACATCATCACAACAATTAAGCTGGCACATCATCACAACAATTAATTTGGCACATCATCACAGCAATTAAGCTGGCATCATCTTGATTTCTTGAGTGTTGCATCTTCATCAAAGTTCACATCCCTGTTGATCTCAATATGATGGTGACCTGGTATATAAACTCTGAAGGCCTTGGAGACCTCACAGTGTCCAACAAATATTCCCTTCTTTCCTGAAGGGTCCAACTTGTTTCTCTTCTCTTTTGGAATATGTACAAATACTGTGCAGCCAAATATTTTGAGATGGCTTACTTCTAGATTTTTTCTGGAGAGCATCTCTTCATGGGTCTTGAACCCAAGTGCACTATGGGACAATTGGTTTTGTACATATACTATTGTTCTTGTTGCTTCTACCCATAAGCACATTGGAATATCTTGATCATGGATCATGGTCTTCACTGCTTCCATTATGGTTCTCTTCTTTCTTTCTGCTACACCATTTTGTTGAGGATTGTAGGGAGTGATGAGCTCCCTCTTGATCCCAACATCTTTGAAATAGTTTACAAAATATTTTGAGGTGTATTCTCCTCTATTATCTGACCTGAGTATCTTGATCTTTTTTTCAGAAAAATTCTCTATCAAGGATTTGAATTCCTTGAATTTACTGAACACTTCATCTTTTGATTTCAAAAATTAAACACAAGTTTTACGAGAATAATCATCAATACAAGATACATAGTATACATACCCATTGATGGAGGATGATGGCATTGGGCCACACACATCTAAGTGAATGAGTTCGAAGACTCCTTATGCTTTATTGTCTCTCTTCGAAAAAAGGGTTCTTGATGTTCTTCCCTTCTGCACATCCATTGTACACACCTTCATGGTCAACCTTGAGTTCTAGTAGACCTGTGATTGCCTTGCATACATACGATAATGCCTTGTAGTTGATGTGGGCTAATCTTCTATGCCAAAGTTCACATGGATTCTCAATGGCGTGGGCCATGGCTTCTTCTGAGTGACCCTTTAGCTTATGCAAGCCACCTTCTTCTTTTCCAATAATGATT
>SNQJ01S0020436.1:38800-91710 GCA_010110895.2 Picea sitchensis
CCCCCCCCCCCTCTTAGTATTAGATTATATTTCAACAATTGGTATCATAGCAAGGTTCCTTTAGGAACACTATAACCAATGGAAGGTGAATCCTTATAGATCAAATGGATGAAAAAGAAGGGTTTTCCACAAACAAAGCTCCAAGATTTGATGGATCGTATTTTATTTCTGGAAGATAAGAATGCAAACATACTTGATGTCACTTGGGTATGATGTTTAGAGTCTAGTATAGAATGGTTACACAACTCCAAAAACTCTACCAGCTGATACAGATGGAAAGAGGCTCAGTAAAAATAATATCATGTGTTTGGGGTATTTTGTCACAAGAGTGAGCAAAAGAGAGTCTCTTAACTACCCTGACAAGATAACAAGGTAGAATAGAAACATGCTTAGCAAGTTAATGGACCTACAAGTTAGAAAACAAGATTACAAAGATAGAAAATAGAAACTAAGAATAAGAAACAAAATAAACTAAAATAAACAAGTTATGCATGAAATTGAACACAATGAATGGTTACACAATAGAAATGAATATTCAAATTTAGTGCACCAAGAGGAGAAATATGGGACAATGACTCCCCTATTCATCCTAAGGGATGGTTCTTTGATCCCTAAAAAACTAGAGCTATCACTCTCCAATGGTGAGACTACAATGGTGAAAAATAACCAAGTAGTAGCTTCATAAGAGGGTAAAGCTTGTTCAATGCTACACTTGCTCAAATTTATGGATAAAGGGAAATATGGATTTCTCCAAAATAATTATGAACAACATAACAATGTTATGGAGTCTTCTTGTTTTTTGCATACAATGATTCTCTATTTATAGGAGGATGGAAAGATATTTCTCAACTAGTTTCAAGTGTGAATGGGAGGTATTTGAAGGTACCTACCATCCCTTTTAGTGATCCCAAGGTGGAATTTTGGGGCGATTTTGGGTATGGGTGATGCAGGAGCATCTCCCACATCAAGCGAGCCAGCACTAATGCAAGTGGACAGCTGGACGAGCACCAACATGAATTTTGAAAATTGCCTTGAAAGTTGTTGTGCGATCTTAAATGGGTCATTAAGATGAAGCACACTTGTATATTGTAATCGGACCTTGAGCCTTTAACTCTCGTCCTTAGTAGGTAGGAGGCATTTAATATAGTTAATGTAAAGTAGATATAATTTAATTCTAGATTAGACTTCTTGAGAGCGCAAGAGGGAAATGGGATATAGACACCCTCATTGTGTATTGTAACATTATCCAGGGAGAACAAGAGCAAGAAGATAACTGTGTAAGAACACCCATGTACAAACATTTGAATTAATAGAAAGGATTGGTTCAAATTCATGGTTTTGTGTTAATTCTCTTTGTATTGATGTTGAATGACATTCTCATGAATGTTTGCTTCCTATTATACATTTTCTTTAATATGTTGTGTATATGATTTCATGTTTGAATCAAAGTCTGAGAGGAAGAAGGAATGAGTTTCAATTGTTTCTCTATTTGAGCAAGGAGTTCCTGCAAGGAGTGCAGTCGAAGTTGTCCACAAGGAGTGCGTTGACAGAAGGCTCAGGTAGTTTAGCTTTTATTTTCATTCTCTCAAAAGTGCAGTTGAGCACAAGAGCCATGCAAGGAGTGCGCAGACCAAGAAAATCTCAGGGTTGCGAACCTGAGAAGAGAAGTTGAAGGACTGCTGCTGTAGGTGTGCGCAGAATCGAAAGGGTTCAAGCACTTGAAGTGTTTGAAATTCTGCCGCAAGGAGTGTGTGCGGGGATCTTTTGGAATCTCAGGAGGTATAGGACCTTCAAGTAATCACCAAGTGAAAGCACTGGGAGTTTGTGTCATGGAGTGTTCAAGCAGGTGTCGCAGGTTTGCGTGCATGAGAGCGGGTTCCGTGAAGAGGAACACATAGTCATTTCACAGATTTTTCAAAGGAGGAACGGACGGTCGGTATTCTCCGAGGAGAATTCGCGACATCCCATGAGTTGTTAGATCTCAACAGAGGTGCAGGGGAGATACTGCAAGTATTCCCGAGAGGTTCAAAGTTCAGGAAGGGCAGAGCCATGGATTTGAGTCACAGGGACCGTTGGATCTACACGTGAACTCGCATATCGGGGTTTCGTGGATTGAAACTCTAGAATATTGCAAAGGGAATTGTGAAATTGCGATACGCGATATCCCGATGGCTAGTGGATAGTGTGGGGCCATAGGAGTCGGTGACATGGACAGGTGGCACACCTTATCCAAGTATCATGGCAGAAAGGCCCGAAACATATGTGTTAGGATTCACGATATTGTGAACTCCGAAATGTCGGTGGAGTGAAGGCATTGAAAGGTCAACTCGCGAGTGCATCGGAGTTTCGGCGTATCGAGGTTCGGGAGTCGGAGAGACAAGATGTTTGACATCATGAATGCCGAAATCATGATAGAGAAAACCCCGATAAGGGAAGGTCAACAGTGACTGTCATCGGATATTGGGGATTCGAGGGTCGAATGCTCGACCACTGACCTCGCGAAGTCACGAAGTCCGATCCTCTGAGTGCAGAGAGGGGATCACGTGAAAAGTTATGTGGGTGTAGATTTCCCAACAGGGAAATAGAAGAGCGTTACAGTTCTTCGGGCCGTGCAGAGAGAGAAGATCCTGTGAGCGGATGTGCTTGCGATCGCATTTTGCACCAGTTTGGTATCAGAGCTCAGAAAGATTCTTTTCTTTCTGTAGCAGAGAGAGAAGAGAATTCACCATGCCTCCCAGGAGAAGGGGTGTGCAGACACCCGATCCAGAGGATAGGGAAGTGCAGCGGAGAAGAGGCTGACAGGTAATAGATCCAGTCATGGAGAGATAGATGCGTGATCTCCGAGAAGGACTCAAAGACATGGAGACAACACAAATATGTACAACTAGTGCAGGGGATCTGAGTGATTCCGAAAGCGAAGTTGAGGCTGAACGTGAAGTAGAAGTTGCAGCCGAAGATGCATCAAATGAGCATTTGATCAGAGCTATTGCTAGGATGGGTGCAAGAGACAATATGGACACTCCAGTTTATGAGGGAAACTTGGATGCAGAGGAGCTTCGAGACTGGATTAGAGCTCTGGACACATACTTCGACTATGAAGATGTCGAAGAGGACAATAAGGTCAAGCATGTTGTCATGAGATTGAAAGGACATGTAGCATTGTGGTGGGATGAAATGCAAGATGACAAACACTGCAAGGGCAAGAAGAAGATCAAGAGCTGGGACAACATGATCACAAAGATGAAGGCGAAATTCATCCCAAGGGACTATCAAATTACTCTATTCAGGAGAATGCAGAACCTAAGGCAGAAGCTGATGACAGTGAAAGAATACACTGAGGAATTCTACAGACTAAACATCAGAATGATGACGCTGAAAGAATACACCGAGGAATTCCATACGTATTCAAACATCGCAAGGTGTCATCTGGAAAGCGATGATGAGAAGGTTTCCATATACATGAATGGATCCGGAGATATGATATCCGTGATGAGATGAGCATGGTAACCATCCTAATGGTGGAAGATGCTTATCATATGGCTCGAAAGTGGAGGAGAATATCTCGAAAATAAGTCAAAGGGCCGAAAAGGTAAGTCAGCCCAAAGGCAACCGCCCAAGATAAATATCGGGTTCAAAGGGAATCGGAAGAACCTCGTGGTAAAACAGAGAGGTGGAAGCTCATAGAGAAGGCCATATGTTGAACAAAGAGGGCAACATAATGAGCATAGAGGAGATTATGCTTATAACAACACTTTTCCTCATACTAGAGGCAGAGGAAGAGTAAGAGGTGGAGTAATACGCTTCACATGTGGAAGAATGGGAACAAGTCTTATGAGGGTCCCAAGAGAAAAAGAAGGACATTGAGAAGCTCACATCATTGAAGAATAGAGGCGATGTTGAGGTAGAAGACGCCGAAGACTAAGATCGCTAATGATGCTTAAAAGTTTTTTGACACCCGAGAAGGAGGGTGGAGAGTTCAACCAGCGACCGTGACTTTTCGTGACCTTGCAAGACTAAGGATAGGGTATCCAAGGTCATTGTAGATAGTGGTAGCACGGATAACTTACTTCTATGGAGATGGTAGAGAAGTTGGAGCCGAGATGAGTGGGATCATCCAAGCCCATACAGAGTTTCGGCTACAAAAAGGACACCGTGTAACCGGCCACTAAAACAATGCTTGGTTGAATTCAAGATAGGAGGATATAATGATAAGATCTTGTGTGATGTCATTCCGCGACAAGTTTGATCAGTCATTTCTGGGTAGACCATGGCAATATGACAGAATGTGATTCATGATGGGCGAATTAATACATACACCTTTAGAAAGAATGGGAGGACACACATGTTGTTGTTTCCCTTCAAGGATAAGGAGGTGAAACCGAAGTAAGCAACACCGTATTCTCATGAGTGGGAAGGAACTTCTTACAAGAGGTTAATAAGAAGGAGGATCCATAGTTCATTATGGTCAAGAAGCCAAGGATTGTTCTCGACTAGCACAAGAGTGGGATGATTTACTGTAAGAAGCCTCTCGTGAACTACCGGAAGAGTTCATCGACATCATAGTGGGATGAACCACTCCCATTTTGTTGCCATCGCATCGGCGTGAGTCATCATATTGATCTCATACCGTGAGCCGGGCCACAAATAAATCCGGGTGATACGTGATTGACACCTAAGAGAATGCAAGAGGTTAAGAGGCAAGTCCAAGATTTATTGGACAAAGTTTTAGTCGGGAAAGCTTGAGTCCATGTGTTGTTCCAACAAGACTCAGTCCGAAGAAAGACAGAGGCTAGGAGGATGTGTACCGATTCAAGGGAGATTAATAAGATAATCATCAGGTACATATTTCCATCACGAGGATGGATGATCTGATGGACGTTTAAGTGGAGCAAAGTATTTTTCAAAGATTGATTTGAAAAGCGGTTATCATCAGATCCGCATGAGAGAAGGTGATGAATGGAAGACAGCATTCAAGACAAATGAGGGTTTGTATTAATGGCTTGTTATGCCGTTTGGCTTAACAAACATGCCAAGTACCTTCATGAGGTTGATGAACGAAGTTCTGAAGGAGTTCATTGGGAAATATGGCATTGTGTATTTGGATGACATACCGATCTACAGTAAGACAGCAGCAGAGCATCTGAAGCATTTGGCTACAGTGATGCAGAAATTGCAGCAGGAGAAGTTGTTGATAAACATGAAGAAATCCTCATTCATGAAGACAGAGCTCATTTATTTGGGGTTTGTTATTTCAGAAAATGAGTTGAGGATGGATCCAGATAAGGTGGAAGTGATCAAGAATTGGCCATCACTGAAAAATATCTTTGAGGTGAGAAGTTTTCATGGGTTAGCTAGTTTCTACGAGAAATTCATCAGGAATTTCAGTGGAATTAGTGCAACGATGATGGAAACAGTAAAGAAAAAACATAAATATTTTCACTAGACTGAAGAGGCTGAAAAGAGTTTCAACCTATTGAAGAGGAAGATCACAGAACAACCAGTTCTGGTGTTGCTAGATTTCCGAAAGACATTTTCAGGTGAAATGTGATGCAATCGGATTTGCAATAGGGGTATTCTTGAGTCAAGAAGACAGGGCAATAACATACTTCAACGAGAAGTTGAATGAGGAGAAATTGAAGTACTCCACTTACGATAAGGAGTTCTATGATGTCATACAGGCATTAAAGAAATGGAGGCATTACATGATCCCGAAAGAGTTTGTCTTATATAGTGACAATCATGCACTACAGTTTGTGACTCAATAGGAAACGTTGAATCAGAAACATGTCAAATGGGTTGAGTATATGCAGAACTTCACATTTGTGATTAAACATATTTCTGGTACTGCTAACAAAATGGCTGATGCTTTGAGCAGGAAGTGTTTGTTGTTGCAGGAGTTCAAAGTCAAAACGTTGGGTTTTGATGATCTCAGCGACATGTACGCAGATGACCAAGATTTTAGAGAGGCGTATGAAGCAGCTGAGAATCCAGTTCTCAGAGATAGAATCCCATGGATAGAATACATGATCCAGGAAGGATTATTGTTCAGAGGCAACCAACTGTGTATTCCAAAATGCTCCATGAGGGAGAATTTGTTGAAGGAGAAACACAGTGGAGGATTGGCAGGACACTTTGGTCATGACAAGACATTCGTGAAGCTGAATGAGTCATACTTTTGGCCGGGAATGTGAGAAGATGTCAAGAGATTTGTAGACAGGTGTAGAATTTGCCAAAATTCAAAGGGAAGAAGGCAGAATGCGAGATTTTATCAACCATTTCCCATGCCAGAGAGGTCGTGGGATGTGATTAGCATGGATTTTGTATTGGGGTTACCAAGAACACAAAGAGGCGTTGATTCAATCTTTGTGGTGGTGGATAGATTTTCCAAGATGGCACACTTCATTCCATGTCAGAAGACCAGTGACGCAACTCACATTGAGAACCTATTTTTCAAAGAGGTCATTCGACTTCATGGGTTGCCGAGGAGTATAGTTTCGGATCGAGATACCAAATTCATAGGGAATTTTTAGAGGACCTTATGGAAGAAGCTGGGAACTGACTTGGAATTTAGTTTGGCTTATCATCCTCAAATGGATGGACAGACAGAAGTGGTCAATAGAAGTTTAGGAGACTTGTTGAGAAGCTTGGTGACAGAACACCATAGCCAGTGGGACAACATATTACCACAGGCGGAGTTTTCTTATAATGATTCAGTGAATCGGAGCACAGGACAAAGTCCATTCCAGGTTGTTTATGGCATGTAGCCGAGAGGGATTTCTGAACTGATGGATTCAGAACAAACTGTGACTAGGAGTGCTAGTGCAGAAGAGTTCGCAGAGGCAATGAAAGAACTTCACATCCAGGTGAAGGAGCGATTGCAGAATTCAAGCCAAGAGTATAAGCGCAGAGTTGATCAGCATAGAAGACAACTTCATTTTTAGGTTGGTGATCTAGTTCTGGCACACTTGAGGAAAGAAAGGTTCCCAAGGGGAACATATAATAAGTTGAAGATGAAGAAAATCGGACCATGTAGGGTATTGAGGAAATTTGGGGCAAACGCTTATGAGATTGAATTACCCGATGGGATCAAAATTTCTCTGATATTCAACATCTCAGATTTGTACCCATATAGAGCTGGAGAAGCAGAGACTAGAAATGAGCATCTAGTGATCCAGTGGGCGAAGTAGATGCCAGTTGCAAAAAATCCGCAGATGGAATGCATACTGGATAAAAGAGTAAGTAAGAAGACCAGGAGGAAAGAATACTTTGAGTATCTGGTCAAGTGGAAGAGTCATCAAGTTGAAGATGCCAGCTGGGAGAGTGAAACAGAGATACAAAAGAATGGATAGACCGTGCGGGAGCTCATGGACATGAGCCCATGAAAGTTTTCAAGCGAGGGAGTATGATGCAAGAGCATCTCCCACATCAAGCGAGCCAGCGCGAATGCAAGTGGACAGTTGGAAGAGCGCCAACACGAATTTTGAAAATTGCCTTGAAAGTTGTTGCGCGATCTTAAATGGGTCATTAAGATGAAGCACACTTGTATATTGTAAACAGACCTTGAGCCTTTATCTCTCGTCCTTAGTAGGCAGGAGGCATTTAAGATAGTTAATGTAAAGTAGATAGAATTTAATTCTAGATTAGACTGCTTGAGAGCACAAGAGGGAAACGAGATATAGACACCCTCATTGTGTATTGTAACATTATCCAGTGAGAACAAGAGAAAGCAGAGAACTGTGTAAGAACACCCATGTACAGACATTTGAATTAATAGAAAGGATTGGTTCAAATTCATGGTTTTGTGTTAATTCTCTGTGTATTGATGTTGAATGACATGCTCATGAATGTTTTCTTCTTGTTATACAATTTCTTTAATATGTTGTGTATATGATTTCATGTTTGAATTGAAGTCTGAGAGGAAGAAGGAATGAGTTTCAATTGTTTCTCTATTTGAGAAAGGAGTGCAGTCGAAGTTGTCCGCAAGGAGTGTGTTGACAGAAGGCTCAGATAGTTTAACTTTTATTCTCATTCTCTCAAAAGTGCAGTTGAGCATAGGAGCCGTGCAAGGAGTGCGCAGGCCAAGAAAAGCTCAGGGTTGAGAACCTGAGAAGAGAAGTTGAAGGACTACTGTTGCAGGTGTGCGCATAATCGAAAGGGTTCAAGCACTTGAAGTGTTTGAAAGTCTTCCGCAAGGAGTGCGTACAGGGATCTTTTGGAAGCTCAGGAGGTATAGGACCTTCGAGTAATCACCAAGTGAAAGCACCAGGATTTTGTGCCATGGAGTGTTCAAGCAGGTGTTGCAGGTTTTCATGCAGGAGAGCGGGTTCCGTGAAGAGGAGCATATAGTCATTTTTCAGATTTTTCAAAGGAGGAACGGACGGTCAGTATTCTCCAAGGATAATTCGCGACATCCCGTGAGCCGTTATATCTCAACAGAGGTGCAGGTGAGATACTCCAGGTATTACTGAGAGGTTCAAAGTTTAGGAAGGGTAGAGCCGTGGATTTGAGTCACGGGGACCGATGGATCTACATGTGAACTCGCATATCGGGGTTTCGTGGGTTGAATCTTCGAAATATTGCAAAGGGAATCGTAAAATCATGATACGCGATATCTCGATGGCTAGAGGATAGTGTGGGGCCATAGGAGTCGGTGATGTGGACAGGTGGCACAGCTTATCGGAGTTTCGTGGCGAAAAGGCCTGAAACATATGCGTTAGGATTTGCGATATTGAAAACTCCAAAATGTCGGTGGAGTGAAGACATTGAAAGGTCAACTCGCGAGCGCATCAGAGTTTCGACGTATCAAGGTTCAGGATTCAGAGAGACAAGTTGTTCGACATCGTGAATGCTGGAATCGCGATAGAGAAAACCCTGATAGGGAAAGGTCAACAGTGACTGTCATCGGATATCGGGGATTCGAGGGTCGAATGCTCGACCATTGACCTCGCAAAGTCGCGAAGTCTGATCCTTCGAGTGCAGAGAGGGGATCGTGCGAAAAGTTCTGTGGGTGTAGATTTCCCGACAGGGAAATAGAAGAGCGTTATAGTTCTTCGGGCCGTGCAGAGAGAGAATATCCTGTGAGAGGACGTGCTTGCGAGTGCAGTTTTCACCAATGGGGGAGATCCACTCCATCCGAGAAGTGGTTGAGCTCCAACCACAATCATCAATGCATCGTTTCTGCATCTGTGCAGGTTTTTCAACTGTCAACCATGTAGTTCGCGCAATGTGCACATTGTACGCCATGTTATCCCACACAAATGTGCATGTGCTTCTTTTGTTGAATATGGATATATTTCTAGAACCATTTTAAATAGTTTTGTGGGTATCTTTCCAAATTGAATGTGATCCTTCCATAATTATTGGTAGTATGTTGTACTGTTTTTTTCATCGATTCTCTGTATTTTTCTAAGCAATTTTTTGGTGATAACATTAGGGATGAGAATGATATTATTTGTGGTTTGAAAAAGGAAGTGTATAAGGAAGTCATGCATTGTGACTCAAAAAAATATACGTGGGACAAATTACAAAAAAATTATGAAGGAGATGACAAGGCCAAGAGAGTAAATTTATAGATTCATATAGGACAATTTGAGACCCTTAGGATGAATGAAGGACAGATTATTTCAACCTATTTTCTTCATGTGGACTAGGTTTATTAATCCATCAAATGATTATGATAAGAGATAAAATAGACCATCATTGTGAAAAAAGTTCTTAGGACTCTTCCCTCAAGATTTAATCCCAAGATATCTACTATAGAAGAAAGGAAGGACCTATAGAAGTTGACAATGGATGAGTTGCATGGAATACTCATTGCATATGAAATGATGATAGAACAGGATAATCCAGTAAGGGCATCAAGGAAGGAAGCATCCTTCAAGGATTCAAAGAAGAAAAATGTAGAAGAATGCAAGACAAGTGATTACTCGGATAGAAAATTGGATGAGGAAGAATAAAAAAATTTCACGAAGCTCCAAAGTAGATATAAAGGTAAGATTCCATTCAAATTTTTTAGTTGTCTAAACGTAGGACACTTTTCCCATAAATTCCCTTATTGAAAAAAATGGAAATAGAAATGTGAAAGAAGATTCTAGTTTAAGTAAGTACAATGAAGAGAAGACTGAAAATAAGAAAAAGTTCTACAGGCAAAAGAAAAATCTACATACCAATGAAGACAACAACTCTTCATATGATAGTGACAGTGAAACAAGTTAACTTCTATTTATGGGTCTAGAAACAAAAACAAATAAAAACATTGTTTCAACAGAAGAAGACAATCCCTATAAGGAGGTTGAAGTAGACTTTGAAGTGTATTCTTTAGTGCCATAGAATAAATACATAGAATCGAAGAAAGTAATAGAAAGAAGAAAAAGGAGTTGAAAAAATATAAAGAGAAAGAGTATGATGTTGAAGAAATAGAAAAGACAATAATTACCCTAAAAGTACAAATAGAAGAGGGAAAGAAAATTGAAAAGGTTTTAAAATCCCAGCTAAAAGAGAGAGAAAATATTTGCAGCAGTCTAGAATCTAAAATAGCCTACCTGAGAAGGGATTTGGAAAGATCTTCTACCAGCATAAATTATGAGAATATCTCCACAACCTTGAATGAAATTCTAAATCATCAAAGATCACCATTTGAAAAAAATGGTCTTAGCTACAATAAAGGAAAGGAAACCGCCAGTGAAGAAGCCCCAACTTCTTCAAAACACTCAAATGGAGAAAGAACCAACATGTATAATGATTCACTCAGAAGATTTATAAAAGTTGAAGACAACGAGAAGGAGGAACTGTATGTTCTACATAAGACAAATTCCCCTCACAAGGATGGAATCCAGAAGACCATCCCATCAAGATAGAATCACACAATCTTGTATCAAAATTCTTTCTTTGGCTATTTTTATTCTTGTAATGGATTTGGACATAAAGAAATAGATTGTAGAACAAATGTAAGAAGAAACCCTATAAGGAACAATAATAGGGACAAACATGGATACTCAAGAAAAAATTATCATTATTTTTCCCCTTTTCTAAACTATAACATCATATGTTATAAATGCAATAATTTTGGGAACATAGAAAAATTATGCAGAAGTAGCTTCAAGGAAATTTAGGGAAAGGAAGGCCCAAAAATCATGAAACAAAATCATGAACAAAGAAAAGATAAATCCATTTTCATGCAAGCAAAAAATCATTCACAAAAGAGTAAATATAAGTGGGTTTTTTAGAGTGGATGCTCTAGTCACATGATAGGAGATAAAACAAATTTTATCACCTTATATAAAAGTGAGGGGACTGTTACCTTTGGAGACAATGGTAGATCAAAAATAATTGGAAAGGCACTCTTAGTCTTGAAAATGGAAGAGATAAAGTTCAAAAGGTTATATGTGTTGAAAAATTAAAACATAGTGTTCTTATTGTAAGCTAAATGTGTGACCAAGGACATACTCTTACCTTTGACTCTCAAGAATGTGAGAACAAAAAAGAAAATTTAGGAAAGTTGGTTGAAAAATAAATCAGCACCCCAAACAATGTATACATTCTAGATGAAATTAATGGACAAAAATGATTCAATGGGAAGATAGATAAAATTTGGTTGTGGCATAAAAGAATGGGTCATATTAACTTCAACAACTTGGTAAGAATCAATACCAATCAAGCAGTCAAAGATATTCCAAAGATCACAAAACCCATAAGTACTATTTGCAAACAATATCATCATGAAAAAAGGTCAAGGGTGAAATTTAAGACAAAGGAATATGAAACATCCAAGCCATTGGAACTTATACATACATATCTCTGCGGACCATCAAGAACAAAAATCCTACAAGGATAAAGCTATTTTATATTTCACATTGATGATTATACAATAATGACTTGGGTTATTGTTAGGATAGGCTATTTTGAGGAAAAGCACAACAATTAATGAAGGAAGTTATGAAATGGACTAGAAAAGGAGTGTGTCAAAAAACAGGGAAAAGTGACACCTGGAAGGAAGGAAAGTCAAAGGAAGAAGGATGGGGATCAACGAGGAAAATGGTTGGATTTTGGACCAGCCATGCTCAGGGAGTTAGAATGTGGACAAACCTAATCCAACTAGGGTTAGTGGGTTAGGTTTTTGGTCATTTTTATAAAGGGTATTAACCCCCTGTTGTAATATAAATATGAGTTGTAATATAGAGGAGAGGTTGTTGAGATGTATGAGATGTAGTATAAGTACTGAGATATAGATATAGATATGAGCAGAGAGATAGAGATATGTGTTGTAGTCAAGGGTAAGTTCGCAAGTTGTGGATCTTAGTGTGATCTTGTCACCCTCAATTGTAACGCATGCATCAAAATAACCTTGATGAAGAAGAATAAAAGAGCCAAGAAGCCATATATTTGTGGACATAGCCCAGGGGGCTGAACCATGGTAAATTTGTGTCACTGTGTGGAATGTTTGTCTTATTTCTTGCTCTTGTCTAGCTATGATGAATGAATATGTTAATAGTAAAATCCAACACACAGTAAAATAGTCAGGATATTTACTGCAAAATGAATCTTAAATGAATGAAAATGTTTTTTTTTTTTTGTAAATAAAAAGATGGATCCTTGTATTATATCATCATGAGTGTACACCTGTGCATCGTTTGGCAGCCACCTATTCTACCACAAAATGGAAACCAGAACAAGTGGCTCCAAGCAGTGATATGTCTAAAATGGTGGAGGTTTTGTTTACAAAAATTTACAAAAATTGAGAAAAAACTAAGAATTTCAACAGGAACTTTGTTCCCACTAGCTAGCCTAGGGAAGAAGGCATTTAGTGCCTCCATTAATAAGATGGTTATACAACTGTAAAAAAGAGTAAACAGATAATCACTATTCATTCTAAAAATTGTAATTGACAAGAACCAGAGTCAGGGGTGGGCCGCATCAAGCCTTTAGGGAACCTGGATGTCCATGGGTGGTGTAGACTGGGATGAAATTCTGCTTGCAGGTGGGGCACGCAAGAGGACCTCGAACAAGAGATCCAGTCATTGGTGGATTATCCTTTGGCCATGCACCTTCTTGTCTTATCACTGTTAGATGCCAAAGAGAAGCTCCAAGTGCTCCGCTGCCAGATGATAGGTAATTGGGTTCTCCTCATCTCCTGTCAGTCTCCAGCTTGGGGGGATTTCCTCCTCCACTATGCAACCTCCTTCCCACGAGCAAGGTTGAAAGTCTTGGGAAGTGGAAGGGCCTGGTTGAGGAGTTGACGGTGTCTCAATGTCATTCAACTTCAGGCCAGGATGTTGAATTGAGGGTAGAGCCTCCTCTTTGATTGTATTGAGGAAAATATGTGAGGGTTGGGGTGGTGGAGGAGAGTGCTCAGTGAGGGTCTAGGTCTCCAATTTGGGAATGCAAAGGGGAGACTGATATTGATTGTAGGGAGGAGGAGAGTGATCAGTGAGGGACAGGGTCTCTAATTTGGGAATGAAAAGGGGAGACTGAGCTTGAGTTAGGGGTGAGGTAGGTGGGTTCTCCTCTTTTGGAATGAATAGGGTGGACTGAGTGTTTCTCTTAGGTTTGTGGGGGAGGCTAAAATGGGAAATCAAGGCTCGCTGAGAGGCTGTGAGCCAGTTGTCTCGGGTGTAGGAATTCTTGTTCATGGAGGAATGCCTGGGATTGCCTCGATCATGTGGCATGATGAGAACTAGGGACTGAGGGTGATTATGGTCGGGAGAGATTCAAAGGATGCGCAGGAGGAAAGCAGAGAGGCCAGGAGGGCCGAGCAGCACTACGTAGAGGAGGAAGCTTGCAAATTCTAGGTGAAAGTGCATGCGTTGGTCGATTATAATGCCAATGGGAGCCATTGATGCTATTGAAGCTGATGGGACTGGTTCAGTTGCCTAGTACCAGTGGCCTGGATGGAACGCTCATCCGAGAGCTCATCTAGGTGCACTGAATTAATATCCCTTATGGAGAACACCATGGGGAGTTGATTGCGTCGGGGGTGGCAGCTTGGGGTATTAACTCTCCCTTCTAGATATGCCTGCCACCTGTCTCCTTCCTTTCACCAAGTGTCACCCCATCTAGGTGAGGATAGTCCCTTTGAGCCATCTCCCAGTAGTGAGTCAAAATTGTCGAGCTCTGGGGCTTTCCAGGGGTCGTGAGGGTGATCTGTTGTGTGAGGTCCACCCCTACATTGGCCAATTTGTATACCACTTTGTTTACTTCCCTTCTCACATGGGAGCTGAGGATAGTTAGAGAGGGTCTATGTGATTCTTGAAAGCTTCGTATGGGGCCCAACAAGAGACAACTTGGGGTAATCTTTTTCGGGTTACTGACATTGATGATTTTTGAGGCTAACTTGATTATAAATATTGAATCTCCTTCAATGATGAGTCAGGTGAGGTTATGTTCCATGACTAGTTGGAATCCTCTGATCATACCCCATATCTCTACCGATTTGTTGGTATCATGGCCCAGGTTTTTCGTTGTTATGTTGTGCAGTCTACCAAGACTATCCCTTATTACTGCTCCTACCCCAGAGGGGCCTGGATTGCATTTTGAGGCTCCGTAGAAGTTGATTTTATGGAATCAGGGTGGGGTGGGGGACCATATTGAGGGGATGAATGAAAGGGAAGAGGGAGGAAGAGGGGATGGTGGAGATAAGGTGGAGGAGAGCATAAGGCCCCAGGAGTTAAGAATTAAGAGTTCTGCAGGGTCAGAAGGTTGGTCATATTTGGTCAAAGGATGGAGCTGGAAGATCTCTTGAAGGTGCAAGAGGATGGTGGACCAAAGACTTGCGGGGGTGGAGGTATGTGAGTGAAAGACTCTCCTGTTGCATTCTTTCCATATTTTCCAAATGATGAAGCCTAGTAGGAGTTTCCAGATCCTATTGAGAATTTGGCATTTGTAAGGTCCAGGTCACCAATTTCTGATCATGTGTATGATGTTTCCCTGGTATCGATGAGTTCTCCATAGATGTTGAGTGGTATGATCCCAAATATTGGCACTAGTGATGCAGCTGTTGAGGAGGTGTTCCATGGTCTCCTTGCTTTGTTTGCATAAGTGACAGATCGAAGGGCCAATAAAGCCCCTTTTATGAAGATTTTCCCAAGTTAGGATCTTGTTCTGTAGGAGGAGCCAAAGGAACGTGGAGATTTTGGGCCAGAATTTGGATTTCCATACTGCGGTCTAGATGGGATCCTTTGGTATAGACTGAAATCCCTCCTACAGAGTATATCCTTATTTGAGAGTGAAGTTTCCATTGGGTGAGTTTCCCCATCGGAGAATGTTAGGGTCATTTCTTACTCGAATTCTTCAAGGAGTGAGTGCCTAAGTCCAGTTCTGCAGGTTGCAGTTTCTTGTTGTCTGTAGGTTCTGATGCATTGATTTCTAGGTTCTCCAGGAATGATTGTTTGGATTGGCTACCCACATGTCATCTACTTTAGTTGTGGCAAGGTTTTGTATGTGGTTTTCATAATGAAGTAGAGTTTCATCTGATTGAAGGGCTGGTAGCTATTTCCAGGAGTCAGTCCAGAACCTGACAATTTGACCATTGTTGATTTCCCAGAAGGCGTGCTCCTGGATAAGTGGTATGTTCCAACAGTAAGCATTCCAGATGTTGGAGCCTTGAATTTTGTCCTGCATTTCAATCCAGTGTGAATGTTGGATATATGGAGCATATTTATGTTTCCAAAGCTGAGCCCATATTTCTGTTGGAGTTTTGATCCATCTCCACCAAATATTTTCTCCCATAGTGTTGTTGATTTTGCCCGGGTCACAGAGGCCAAGACCCCTCAGGGATTTGGGTTTGTTGAATTTTTCCCAGCTGACTAGAGCCCATTTCTTGTCTGGGTTGTGGCCATGCCAAAGGAAGTTTCTCTTGAGATTTCAAATTTTATTTATGACTGATTGGGGGGAAACAAGAGTGGAAAAAAGATAGGAGGGTATGGCTTGGAGAACTGATTTGAGGAGGGTGATTCTGGTTGGGAGATTGAGCGAAAGGTCCATCTGCTGAGGCGATTAAAGATAGAGAGCCAGAGAGAGTCCCACAAGAGGTTGTGGGCTATTGAATTTGACAAGGGGAGGCCTAGGTAGTGAGTTGATAGAGAGCATACCAAAATGAAGAGTAGCTAAGAGATATGTTGTTGGATGGCTTTGGGGGTATTGAAGAAGAAAATATGTGATTTTTATAGGTTAAGGGAGGTTCCAGTGGCATCACTGAAGTCAAAGAGGATGGAGTTAATTGTGTTGGCTTATTGTGTCATGGGGGTGTTCATGAGCATGGTTTCATCTATGAATTGACTATGGGAGGTTGCAGGTTGAAGCCCATGAAGGGGGAGGCCTTGCAAAGATCCATTTTCTATGGAGGATTTTATGTAACATCCCAGACCTTCTGTAATTATTACAAAGAGAAAGGGGGAAAGAGGGTCCCCTTGTCTTATTCCTCATGAGGAGAAGAAGTGGGACGGGGTGCCATTAATAAGGATTGAGAAAAAGGTGGAGGATATGAGGTTCAAGATCCAGTCAATCCAATTGGTGCAGAACCCCAAGGTTATTAGGACCTCTTTTATGTAATGCCAGCTTAGTTTGTCAAAGGCTTTTGAGAGGTCAATCTTGAGAAGAATACTTGGAGTACGTGTGCTTTTGAGTGAGTGCATGAACTCATGGACCAGAATGACACTATATATTATTTGTCTTCCTTTTCCATAGCCCGACTGCTCCTTTGAGATGATGAAGGGGAGGATTGGTTTGAGTCTGAGAGCTATTACTTTCGAGATGATTTTGTAGATCACATTGCAGAGTGCTATGGGTCTAAAATTTTTCAGGTTGGTGACCCTTTCTTCTTTGGGTATCAGGGTGAGGAAGGTGGCGTTGAGAGTTGGGAGGAATTTTCCAGAGATGCGTGATTCCTCCACTAGTTTCCAGACTTATTCTCTTAGCAGGGGCCAGTAGGAGTGAAAGAAGTCCATTGTGAAGCCGTCGAGCCCTGGAGATTTACCCATGGGTAACTCCTGTATGGACTGATCCACTTCATCTTGACTTATGAGGATCATGAGGGTTTCATTTTGTTCATGAGTGATGAGTGTCAGAATATTGGCTATCACTCTCCCAATTGCCTTAGTGTGATTCACCAGTGCCTCTAAGAGGAGGTCTTGGTAGTAATCAGTGAGCTCCTGAGTGATGTCTTGATGGGTGAGTAGGGTTCTTCCCTAAGCATTTTCTATCTTGGTTATGCGGTTAATGAAGCGCATGTGGATCATGGAGCAGTGGAAGAATTTTGTGTTTTTTTCCCCTTATTTTAACCATTGAATTCTTGATTTTTGTCTCCAAAGAATTTCTTCCTGTTTTAGTCTTTCTTCCAATTGTTTCCTGGTTTGTTGCTCCTCCTCTTGCTAATTTGGGGTGTAACTGGTTTGGATGGCCATATTTTGTAAGGATTCAAGTTTTTGTTCCAAGAGTTTTCTTTCTTGGAAGATGTTTCCAAAGACTTCTTTGTTCCACTTTCACACTTGTTGCTTAAAATATTTGATCTTTTGCTGGAAGCAGTACATTTTGGTTCCCTGTTGTATCTCTGCCATGTCCCACCGATGACAAGCCAAGTTTTGGAAGTCTATATGTGAGAGCCAAAATTTTTCAAATCTAAAGGGTTTGGGCTTCGGAGAGGCCATAGTGTCCACCCATAGTTGAACAGGCCAGTGATCTGAACCTGGTTTTGGAAGGATGTTGGACTTGACTAGTGGGCCTTCCAAGAGAAGGGTCTATGAGAGAAGAGAGCAGTCGAGACTACAAGCAATTTTTTGGGGTCTCGTTCTCTTGTTCATCCAAGTTAAGGTTCCATTGCCATTTTATATGTCTACCAGTTTGTGAAGATCCATAAATTCCTGAAATTTTGTGCTATCTTGTTCCAGTGTTTTCTTCCCGCCTCTTTTTTCCTCCAGAGTGAGGATCATGTTGAAGTATCCACCCACTATCCATCTCTGTTCTTTGGCAATGGAGCTAAGGTAAGTGAGGTTCTGAAGGAAAATTTGTTTTTCCTGGATGATCTGTGGTCCATAGGCATTGGTGATCCAACCATCTTTATCCGAGCCAATTGCTTGATAATGAGATGTGAGAGAGCCCAGTGTTGAAAGGCCTTGGTTGAGAATGACCGAGTTTGGGTTCCAGAGGATTTTCAATCTACCTACTTCACCTTTCGAGTCTATGTGGTATGAGTTGTAGTTGCTCCAACATCTTCTAAATATCTCTTCTGCGGTTTGTCTCTCACATTTTGTTTCTTGGAGGAGGAGGATATCTGGGTCTTTTGTTTTGATGCAGTTGTGGAGGATCATTTGCTTGGATCATCCATTGAGGCCCCTGATGTTCCAAGTGATGAATTTCATGATTTAACAGTTTCATGGGTGGGAGAAGGAGCTCTCTGAGAGCTTCTATATTTGTCATGAGTTGATCATATATTTTTCAGCCTCCTTGATGAGTTGTTGCGTTGTTTTTCTGCCCTCCTTTTGTTCTCCTTTGTGTTTCTTATTTGATCTGGGTTAGGATATCCTCTTATGCCTAGTTGTAAGGTTTCCCCTACTAACAAGTATAGAAAGACTTTGTGAACTTTCCTTAGCTGATCTTCAGGGAGGGTTTGTAGATATTTATTGTTAAGAGCTTCTTCAAGTCTATTAAGGTCTATTCCTACTAGGTCTTGTTCATTCATTGCCATGACTATGTCTTCCTCCTTATCTAGTGCTTTGCCTAAGTTTGGGTGGGATGGGGGATAGCTCGAGGTTTCCAGGTTTGGGGCCTCTCTTGATTGTCTGATTTCCTTATCGTTGGTGCCATCTACTCCCATTTCTTTGTGGGGTAGATTTGTAAGGGCATCAAAGGAGTTGGTTTTGGGGTTTTTTCGACTATTGTTGGTTGTTGGTTTCCTATGCATTTTCTTTCTGCGGTTCTGCACCTGGGTGAAGCCATCCTTTGAATTTTCTTCCTCAGCTGGCTTGGGGGGGGCGTTGAGGGGGAAGTCTCTGAAGATATTTTCATTCTCATGGCATTTCCTACATCTGAATGGTATGTGCTCGTAATCTATTATCTGTTCCCACTCCTCATCTTGGTATTCTAGGGTTATCGTGCCTGGGAGGGCCTTGTATATATCCATATAAACACAAATTCAAGCATAGGAGGTGTACTTCCTATGCTTAGTGGCTTCTGAGGACTTTACATGCTTACCAAGAGTATTTCCTATTCCTGATAAGATTTCTTCTAACCAGGTATTATTGAGGTAAGGAATAAAGACGAATCCATACCGAGACATAGGTAAAGTTCTCTTTCTCTGGGGAAAAACGTTCAGTCCAGAATCGCAAATATATCCCAACCGAGTTGTATAAGTAGGGTCCTCCTTCAAATACACAGTCTTTGTCCTCCAGATTGTAGAATATAACTATGAAGAATCCCTTAGATCTCAGTTGGAGCTCATAGTCTCCCTTGGGGATCCACCAGGTTTTGATCTAGCGAGCCAGATCTCTTTCCAAGGGCTAGAGGCCTAGGAACTTGCCTATGAGGGCATGGTCCCTCGTGAACTAGGTGTACTCTCCTATTCTATTGCTTTTTATAATGTATCACGGTGTTTTCGGGGTCTACGAAATGCATTTTCCTGGTATCCATGTATGAGATGCTTTTGGATGTGAGCTCTCTGCATCCATGTTCGTTCTCGTGCCTCTGTTCATTTCATCTTGCAAGAAATATTCTCACAGATTTTGTGGCATTTTGAATGATGTTCTGTGAACACAAGTGTTCTATGGGTCTTTCACTAAAATGTTGCAGTATGAGGGGGCTTTCGCCCCCTCTTCAGTGGTCATTTTGTTGTGCTAGTTAGATCTTCAGTGCAGAGTGTGTCAGAAGTTTACAAAGGTGTTCGAATGAGAGGATGGGGATTCAAGGGAGCATGAAACCCTAATTGTAGAGCATGAACCCCTAGCTCAAATGAATGAAAATGATTATAGAAGTGTAGATCTGGATATATGTTATAAAAACAGGATCGCAGAGCAATAAAATAAAAACAAATGTGGAAATAAAACATAGAAGATACACAATACAATAGAGACATAGATATACATGGTTCACCCAATGTGGGATACGTCCACCAGAGAAATTGCAAGGTGCTTCCTTTTTATTATCTAGCAAATGAAGAGATACAACCTACAACACACCCATTATAAATTTTTCTTCTTTCTCTCACAGTCTCCTCTCTCAGAATAAATATTCGCAATGATGCATAGCTGTAATACATTTCACTCATAAAAGAGGGTTTCATTCTAGGGAAAAAAACCCTAACATAACTTCTATTGTTATATCTACAACATTATAATGAATGGTCCATATTTACTATGAAATTACAATATACATTTAGAAGAAAAATTTTCCTTCAGGGGCTTCACCCTCGGACCCCCATCGGGGGCCCGTTTTTCCCTGGACCCCATAGGGGAGAAAATCCCCCCCCCTGTAACCCCCCTGTGTGGAGGGGTGTACATTATTCTGGGGTTTACAGTCTTCATGGGGTATAAACAAGGATGAAAACAAAGACCTATGAAATAGGAAGATAATCAGTCTCCACAACCAACAATATCCCACTCAGAGACTGATCACAACAACTCCATTGTTCTTGTACCTTTTGGACTATACTCCAACTTGGACTTGTAAAATTTCCCATCTTCACCTTGATGCTTGAATATCAATTGAAACTGAGCAAGAAATCAATTTCTCCCTGGTTACTCCCTTTGTTAACATGTTT
This sequence comes from Picea sitchensis, assembly GCA_010110895.2. Taxonomy (NCBI): domain Eukaryota; kingdom Viridiplantae; phylum Streptophyta; class Pinopsida; order Pinales; family Pinaceae; genus Picea; species Picea sitchensis. The sequence goes on from SNQJ01S0020436.1 coordinate 59,544, forward strand.
GGAACATTCTAGCTAGTATGTATCTTTTCCAACTTCAAATGCCCATATTCCAAGATGAATCATATGAAATGGTATCTGAGATGTATATGCTTAGCATTTGAATGGAAGTTGAGTTATTTGCAAGATGAATGGAACCCTCACTGTTACCAAATAACCTGTTATTATCTTTCTTCTTTCCCAATTCCTCCATAAACCTCTGTAACCAAATCATCTCTTTACTAGCCTTTGTAGTAGCAACATACTCTTCTTCTATTGTTGAAAGTGAAACAACCTTTTTTAGTTTTGAAATACAACTTACTTTTGTTCCACCTACAGTAAAAACATACCTTATGGTGATCCTCTTGCTATCTTTATCACCTGTCATATATGAATCAACATATGCATGTAGAACAATGTATGAACCTCCAAAACATAATGCATGAGTAGCAATACCTTTAAAATACCTGAGAATCCACTTTACTTCCTCCAAATGTTCTTTACCTGTATTTTTCATATACCTTCTCACGAATCCCATTGCATGTGAAATATATGGTCTTGTGCAAACCATCACATACATCAAACTTCCTATTGTTGATGAATAAGGGACCCTGGACATGTATTTTATCTCCTCCTAGGTGTTGGGACACATTTCCTTAGTTAATTTGAAATGGATGGCCAAATCTCTACTAACTGGTTTTGAATTCTGCATTCTAAACTTCTCCAACACCTTCTCTATGTAATCACCCTGAGACAATGTCAATTTGTGATTTTTCCCATCTCTTGTTATTCTCATACCAAGTATTTTCTTTGCAGCACCCAAATCCTTCATCACAAATGAATTAGCTAATTTATTCTTGAGAAAATTTATATCCTACATATTAGACCCTACAACAAGCATGCCATCTACACACAATACCAAGATAATATAGCTTCCATTTTCTAGCCTTTTAAAATAAACAAAGTGATCAAAATGACATCTACTATAACCTTTTTCTATCATAAACCTATGAAACTTCAAATACCACTACCTTGGATCTTTCTTTAGGCCATAAAATATTTTCTTCAACCTGTATACAAAATTTTCCTTCCCTTTGGCCTCATACCCCTGTGGTTGTTGCATATAAATCTCTTCCTCCAAATCGCCATGGAGAAAAGTTTCTTTTACATCTAACTGTTCAAGATGCAAATATTCTATTGCCACAAGACTTAAAATAGTCCTAATTGAAGTCATATTAACAACAGGAGAAAATATTTCATCAAAATCTATACCTTTCTTTTGTGCAAACCTCTTTACGACAAGTCTATCCTTGTACTGCTTTTTTCCTCCATCTTCTTCCTTCAACTTGTAAACCCATTTATTCTACAATGCTCTTTTTACTGCAAGAAACTTAACCAAGTCCCAAGTCTAGTTATTTACCAGGGAATCCATTTCCTCTTTCATGCCTTGATCCCACTTTTTAGTGTCTACCTGCATTGCCTCTTCATAATATTCTGGTTCACCAGAATCAATCAACAATAAATAATACAATGAAGGAGAGTATCATTCAGGGGGTCTACTTAACCTAGTAGATCTTCTAACAACACTTGCAGCAGTTTGAGGTACTTGTTTCTCCTTTTGTTGTACATTTTTATTTTCTGGTAGATTTGGAATTTCTTTTTCAATGATCTCATCGGGCACTTTGTATTCTGGTTTTTCTTTTTCCTATTTCTTTCCCTACAACTAATCTTTGTACATGACCTTCTCATTGAATATGACATCTCTACTCCTAATTATTTTGTGATTTTCATAATCCCATAAGAGATAAGCAAAATAATTAACATTGTATCCAATAAAGGTACACATCTTGGATTTTTCCTCAAGCTTTGTTCTATTTTCTTTATCAATATGGACAAATGCTTCACAACCGAAAGTCGTCAAATATGAATAGTTTACCTTTTTACTTGTCCATGCCTCCTATGGAATGCCACCATCCAAATAACTTGAAGGTACTTTGTTTATCAAGTAAACAACAATATCTACAACATCTTCCCAAAGATGTAAGGGAAACCCTGCATGCAATATCATACTCCTTGCATGCTCCATGATTATCCCATTCATCCTTTATGACACACCATTTTCTTGTGGTGTTCCTGGAACTGTCTTCTCTATACAAATCCCATGGTATGAATAGAAATAATCAAACTCCTTGTTGCAATATTCACCTCGATTGTTTGATTTGAGACACTTCAACCTTTTTCCTGTCTCATTCTCAACCAAAGCTTTCCATTTCTTAAAAGTATGAAAAACATCAGATTTTTGTCGAATGCAATAAACCCAAGTTTTTCTAGTTGCATCATCAATAAAAGTAAAATAATAATGAGATCCACCAAGATATGATACCTGAGTTGGTCCCCATACATATGTATGCACAATATCTAACCTTTCACTCTTATTTTCTTTTCTGACTCTGAGAAATCTGACTCTCCTTTGTTTTCCATAAACACAATTCTCACAAAAATCCAAATAAATTTGTTTAAAATATGGAAAGAAATTTATTTTGTGAAGTATCTGCATCTCCTTCTCACTCATGTGTCCAAGCCTATGATTCCATAGTGTTGTATCCACTCATGTAGAATATAAAGAGATAGAATATTTAGTATTACCAGTGTTAGCACCGGAAGTCACCTCTAGATTGTAACAGAGGTAAGCCCAATACCCATCAATGTTTTGGGTGGATGTTGGTTTAAATGAATGGTGGTCAATGGAAAAAGACTCAAAATATAAATGATGTTCAAAACAGAGCTGGATAGGAAATGTACAGGGAAGTGATGGCCACAACTAACTTCAGTCAGGAAATTGAGTTAAAGTGAGAGCAGAGGGAAGACTTAGGAGAAAGTGAATGAGATTTATCTAGGCATCAAGCTTCCCAATAGCTCAGGGAAGAAAAACTAAGCTCAAGAGAATTCTTGAGCTCAAATTCATACACTAAAATATGTCTACAAGGGACACAGTTACATCTGCAACGTGATAAAACCTCCATAATCCTGCAACTGCAACAACTCGACTGGATCCTCCAATTCTAAGTCATTCAATGCAAGAAGGAAAAGGTAACATATGTAAATGATTAAAACTGACCATGATACTGCTATAATCAAACCTCCATTATAGAAACATAACAATCCTCGACTAGATCCTCCAACTCCAAGTGTTTCAAATAGTTTTTACAAAGAGATGAAAAGAGGATGACTTCTATTAATATGACAGACTCAAATCGATTACATAACCAGAGAAAAGCTCTGGTATTACCATCATTACAAAAATTGGGATCTCTTCTCAACCAAAATACCTTTTCAAAAATGACAGAACTCCATACTTATACTCAAAAATTTTGTTTCTGCAGCAGAGGTGTGCCCAGGTCTTCGCATTAAAATCTTTGCATCTACATGCTTCCTGACAGACTGTGCATGCAGTCTCCTATCAGAAGCGAGATCTGTCAGACGCAATCGTGTTTCAGATGAGATGACTACTAACATTCCTTTCTTGGGCTTTCCCTTTATGGTATAAGTGACTCTCAACCACTTCCAATCAACCTTAATAACTGCTTCCTTGGGATCGAGAGGGCCTGAGTCAACACTACACCTGTGGGATGCGGAGACCTCAGTATTGTGACACATAGAGCTGAGCTAGATGCCTACAGGGATGACCAAGAAGTCATGGACGTGGACGAGGGTCTGGCGGGATGATGAGCGTGAATGGAGGGCTACTGGGTGAGCAATGGCCAGGTGGAGGAGACATGGAGGCTGGGAAAAATCTATGGGGGTGACACAGGTGGGAGCTGAGGTGGAATAGGTGGTGGGAGATGAAAAGGGGAGAGGTAACAGGTGGGATAGTGAGTGGAGTATAGGTGTGAGGGAATGAAAGGGGAGTGAGGGATGTGACGGACAAAGAATAGAAATGGAGTGGCGGACAACTGATGGCAGGACGGTTGAGGATCGACCACTTTTCAGCCTACGATAGGGCATGCGCATATCGGGGCCGCGAAGAATAGTTTGATTCCTCTCTTCTTTTGGGCTCAATGCGTGTCTCTGGCTGACACGTAGTGCCTCAAAAGACCACGGTTTTTTTCCCTAACCCACTCTACCTTTTCTAATGATCACGCATGTTGAGTCCCCAATATGGCCAACAACCATCGATCTTAGGAGTGTTGATCCTAGCCACCCAAATTTATGTGCGTCCTAGCACAACGCACCAAACGGTCACATCACTCCGACATACTTAGGATAAGCACCATTTAGTGGGTTTTTAACCCCATTCTTTGCATTTTTCCACCCAAGGGCCAAATCCAGGAAAAAATCCCCCTTGCAAGAATATGCGATAAAAACCAGTACATAAATACAATGTACCTACCTTCTCTCCTTTTTCTATCATTAGTGATCCTTTGGTGACCTTCCATGCCTTATCTGTAAATATAGATATACAACCTTCACTTTCTAATTGCCCTGTTGAAATTATATTTTTCCTTATATATGGAACATGTCTTACCTCTTTAAACAACCATTGGTTTCCATTCATTTTCTTTATTTTTACCATTCCCATTCCAACAATTTTTCATGGTGTATCATCACCCAAATGAACCTGTCCAAAATCACCTTGAAAATAATCTAGAAAATGTTTCCTATGGGGTCTGGCATGAAATGAAGCCTATGAATCTACTGCCCAAGACTCAGAAATATTATATAAATAAAGAATCAAAGCATCTTGTAACACATCACCAGTTACATTTTCTTTCTGATTTTTCTCATATTATCCATATCTTTATTTTTTTTATAGTTGTGCAGTCTTTCTTTAGACGTCCTTTCTTCCCACAATTCCAGAACTCTATCTTTCCCAGTCTAGATTTCGATCTTCCCTTCCTAGAATTCCCATGGTTCCCTGAGCCCTTTCTTCTATCCTTTTGTCTTCCCCTATTCTCCATGTTTAACGCATTACCCGATGTCTCACCTGTTCTTTTCCATCGCATTTCCTCACTAAGGATAACACCAATAACATCATCAAATTTTAAAGTGTTTGAACCAGGGACAAAGTTACTTATGACCATTACCAATCCATTCCAGCTTTCTAGTAATGAGCACAAGATTAGAAGAGCCTTGACCTCGTCATCAAAGTTTTCTTTTACATAACTTAGTTGATTAGTAACCATATTAAAATCATTTAAATGATCTGCAACATACCCACCTTCTGATATATTCATATAAAATAATATCTTCATTAGAAATAACTTATTGCACGTTGAGGTTTTTTCATACAGTTTATCCAATGCGTCCATCAGCTCCTTCATTGTCTTTTCTATAGAAATATTGAAATCCATCGACACTACCAAGATTAGTCGTATCATTCCTAGTGTCTTTCTGTCAAGAACCTCCCATTCTTCATCCTTCATGGTCACCGACTTTTTTGATATTCCACCCAATGGTAGGAAAAGATCCTTATGATATAAATAATCTTCCATCTACATCTTCCATAACCGGTAGTTTTGGCCATTAAATTTCTCGACCCTAAAATTTCCATCATTCTCCATTTCTCCCACTCGAACCAGGAACCCTCTTTCCTTCGAGTTACCTTTTGTTCTGATACTAGTTGTTAGAAAAATAAGATCATGGAGAAATAAAATAAAAAAAATGTGGAAATAAAAAACAGAAGATACACCATACAATAGAGACACAGATATATGTGGTTCACCCAGTGTGGGCTACGTCCACCATAGAAATTGCCAAGTCCCTCCTTTTTTTTATCTAGCAAATGAAGGGATACAACCTACAACACACCCGTTGTAACTTCCTCGTATTTCTCTCATAGTATCCTCTCTTAGAATACAATAATCACAATGATGCATAGCTGCAATACATTTCCCTCATAAAAGAGGGTTTCCTTCTAGGGAAAAAACCCTAACATAACTTCTACCTTCAAATTTTTGACCTTGTAATGAATGGTCCAGATTTACTATGAAATTACAATATATATTTACAAGGCAATTTTTCCTTCGAGGGCTTCACCCCTAAACCCCCATCGGGGAACGCTATCCGCTCCGTCGAGGACCCACTTTTCCCCGGACCCCCCAGCCGGGGGGGTGATTCCCCCAGACCCTGTAGGGGGGGGGGCATCGCCCCCCTAGAAACCCCCCCACGTGGAGGGGTTTATAATATTCCAGGGTGTACAATCTTCATGGGGTATAAACACGGCTAAAAACAAAGACCTATGAAACATGAAGATAATTAGGCTCCACAACCAATAATATAATGATGTGTTAGAATAATATATCTAATGTGTTATGAGTTATAAAGAATGATTTTCATCCCCATAGAAGCCTCCCTTCCATGATTGCAAACATCTGGGTCCTGCAGTCACCCATAATCCATCTCGAGTGAGACTACATTATGCACTATGTGCACAATGTTTCCTTCTAGTAGCCAAAAGGGTCGATGGTTTGCATGGTTTTGTTTGAAACCTAAAGTAGAACCCAAGTCAACCCCTAAACATCCAACAAATGGTTATGTTGTAACCTGGAACCTAGAAGAACGGATTGGAAGGAACTTGCTAAGAAGGACAATGAATAGTATGAAGTATTAGAATGGGATGTTCAGACCATGGAATCCCACGAAACAAGAGATCAAACATTGGTTGACAACAAAATATCTTGAGTTTGTGTAGAAAGAGAATAGAAACCCTAAGTATACACTATGCCAATATTTGTAGAGGTACATATTTACTGATCTTCATGAAGCATTTTTATGTGAATTTCCACATTTGTTGCAGGAGTGGATATTGAGATTAAAGGACAATCACCCAACTAATCGAATAATACTAGTAGAATGGACTACTGAGAATACTGCACAGCAACAAAAAGTCACTAACAAATTCACATGCATAGTGGATTTCTGGCTAGATAGCATTATTGCAGGACTCATTACCGAGTTTGCAGTCGATACTGCAAAATCATACACTGTTGAGAGAATGATTTTTTGAAGCCTCCAAGAGGAAGTTATATTATATCACTCTACACGTAAGTCAATAATTTTCTACATGATAAAGGTGTTATGATAATGGAATCTGATAGCTAAATAACTCTTTGTGCATGGGGAGACTGGGGGAAACACCAAGGACAATATGATATATGGAGAAGGATATGGATAGAGGTAAGAAGAAAAAAGCAATGGACCCCATTATGATGGATGAAGAACAGATCAAGGAAATAATGGAAAAAGAGGGAATGGCGTGCAGTGGAGACCCTACCAGTATAATATTAATAGGAAAAAGAGGGAAGTAGCGAAGTGAAAAGGCTTGGAAATTGATGAAGAAGAGGTAGATGATTTATGGGATACAAATCATATTAAGGAAATCCTATGTGCCACATATGAGAGAAAAACTAGAGGCCAAGGGTCCAACATAGAAGAAGGAACCATTCCAGATCTGAATTAGTGTGGAACCCATGATCCCATGTGAGACTAAGACATAATAAATGAAATACGCTTTTAGAAAACCAACAATTATTGGAAGAATGAGTCTAATAGGTCAAGGGACAAATGGAAATTCAAGTGGTAGTACAAGTTCAGGTAGCGATAATCATTTATCTACACCATGTGGAGGTGGTAATACAAATTTTACAATGGCTGGAGCAGATCCAACCATTTGGTTACCATAATTTCATGGAGAAGGGTCAAAGGACCCATAAAAACAATTATTTATTTGTGAGGATACTTGGGAAACTAAATAGGTCATGGATGAAGACACAAAAGTGGCTCGACTTGCAATTACATTTACAAACCATGCAATAGACTAGTTTATGAGTCTAGCAGTGAACAGTCAACAAGGAGCACCTAAAACCGTCATAAATGTGAAGAAGGAACTAATCAATGAGTTCCAACAACCAATATCAGAAGATCAATATATGAATAAGATGATAGAAATCAAATAGAAGTCAGGAGAGTTGGTTTGGGAAGTTGATCAAAAGTTCAAGATATTAAAAGGTAAGTTGAAATATACTATAACAAACATGCAACATAGACAACTATTCATAAATTCATTATTTCCACATTTTAAATATCCATTAAGGAAACAAAAATGCCAGACTCGGGCCGAGTCTCTTCATGCAGCCTTACAATTGGAAGAGAATCATTATAAACATACAGATCCAGTTGTAGAAGAGCTAAGAGAGGATCTCAATAATCTGAAATTTCAATTGAATCAGAACAAATGCAAGGAGAAAAGGGAAGCTATCTAGTGTACCTTATGCAGAACAAAAGGACACCACAAAAATGAGTTCCCAACATTTTTGTAGTATTTTGGAGAAGGATTGTTGAATCCCTTACCCACAAGAGGAGTATGGTGTGAAATATGTAAAACACATGGACATGGTCCCTATCATTGTCCAATGACGCAAAATTACCAAACAGTTCCCAAAGGTACATTCTGCAATTTATGTAAGTTTGTAGGAAATGAGGATAAGGATTGCATAACCATGGAGCTGATGAAGGAAAGGACTTAATATGCTTATAGGATGTAGGTTGAACCAATGATAGTTCCACCTGTGTAGAATTTTGTAGTTCCACCTCAATATAATCAAGTACCACAGTATAATACACCGCGTGCAGATAATCAAGGCAACAAAGTAGGATTCAGAAGGGGAGGACATGGAAGAGGAGGATTTGGAAAAGGTAGAGGACCAGTAACTTGTCACAATTCAAGACAAACTAGAAATTATACAAGGTATTTTCCACTGCCACCAACAACATGCATGTATTTTCATGCAACCGATCGTACTGCAAAATATTTTCCTACACTTCTGAAAAAGATACAAGAAAAGAGGAATTAGAATAACCAAAATGTTCAATGGATTGCCAAAGAAACTAGAGATGATGGGAAAAACATTAATATAGCTACTCGAGGTGGAACCAAGACAAGATCAAATGAAGGAAATAAAAAAAAGAACCAACATCAGTAGGTCAAAAATAATACAACACCTCAACAACATTTTTATGTGCACAAGGAAAGAGAGACATTCAAGCAGACCAAACAAGAAATTTTGCAGGAGAATATTGCTTCTATTTCAAATGCACAACTAGGATATGATGGACTAGTATATGATATTCCTCATCCATTTGATCATACCGGTAGATATCAACCTTCATAAAAGGTAAGTAATATAAGAAATTTTCTGGTGTCTTTCTTGAAGTTATTGAATGATCAAACATCTCTACAAGTATTACAAAGTTTGATAGAAAAATGCAATCCTGGAGAAGAGATACAACTAGAAAAAAAAGATAGTAAATCATGTCCATAGGAAGACAAGAAAAAATAGAGATTTCATACCGAATGAAAATATTCGAGACTTTAACATGGGTGACATCATATTATATTTTGGATCTGAGGGAAATTTTCTTCCTAAGAAAACATGGGAATGCATGGGGGAAACTGCATTGGGATATTCACCTATTCAGCTGAAACTAGCAAACCAAAATAGAGTAATACCAATTGGTCAATTGAAAGGAATATCAATGGATTTATATGGTGTGTGCACTATGGAATATGTTGAGGTAATTGATATAGTGGAAAATACTACACCTTATCCAGCCTTGTTTGGACTGGATTGGGAATTTTAAAATCAAGCTATCATCAAATTGAAGACCTGAAAAATAATGTTTGAATCAGGAGAGTATAGAGTCATAACGCCATTAGATCCTCCATAATTTGGAAGATATGTTGAACCAATGACAAATAACTTTATAACATAAGAAATAAAATAGTTTTATAGAACTACCGTGTGCAAGGAATATTACATTAACCCAACAAGAGATGGAATTATTAGATGGAGAAGCCTCAGTTCTTGTGCTTCAGATTATGACACAAGACTAGAGAATTGGAAACAACATTTACATGAGATCTACCAAAAGACGTGCAAGAATGACATGCACACTAAGATGGGTTCACACAAAGGTAAGAGAGCCTCCAATTTTTTATGGCTTAAATGATTTGGAATAATTTTTAACAAAGTTTTAGTTAGAAGTCTTGGAAAGTCAAAGGTTATTAGTTTTGGATATTTCATTGAAATGAAAACCTACATGTTGGTGGGGCACTCACAAAGAGAATATCAATGATTGGTATCAATGCAAAAGATTATTGCGTATCAGATTTGGTGTAGAACATGAGAATCAACATATGGAGAAATATGATAGAATAGGACAACCTAGAGAACATATATACATATTCATAACCAAATTGATACTAGTACCATCATAGGAATGGCCACATCACTTCATTCATACATTGGAAGGAATACCAAGAAATTAGTATACAAAAATGGAACTGCACAAAGGAACTGGAAATTGGAAAGATTTGCAGCAGAATTTTGTGATCACGTTTGCAATTGAACATGAGAATCCAATGACAGATGCAACAATGAAGTTTATAAAAGAAAATATATTTGAAGAACCTGAAATTGAAATTGTAACAACATATCAGAATCAGAACCGACAAACAGTCAAACTATTGCTACACTGTTATCATGTCACAGAAGATGGCCCACCAGAAGAAAACCCATGCGATATTCAGATAATAGAAGTTGAAGGGGAAAGAGAAGGAGAAGGGTCATAGTTACAGTCAGAATAATTTGTTGCACCATTGAATATAAACAAGGTCAATATTTGGACAGAAGAGCATCCAAACATTGCAAGAATTGGTGACTATTGGGATAACCAGATAGTGGAAATAATAACAAAATTATTGTGCGAATATAGTGATGTATTTCCAACAACGTTTTCATATATCAAAGGGGTAGAAGGAGAAATTGGAGAAATGAATATCCTTAAGACCAAATTTCAGACCAATAAGACAAAGACCATATAGGATGAATCTAGTATATAAACAAAAAGTTAAGGCAGATATTGATAAAATTATAAAGGTTGGTATAATAGAACATGTTGAAGAATATAAGTGGATTATCACTATGGTAGTTCAAGAGAAGAAGTGAGGGGAATAAGGATCTATGTATACTTGAGGAAGTTGAATGGTGCATGTCTGCATGATCCCTTCCCTACTCCATTTACATATAAGGTATTGGAAAATGTAGGAGGACAAGAATTATACTCATTTACTAATGGATTTTCAGGGGATCAAAAAATTAAAATAGCAGCAGAGGATATTTATAAGACTACATTTTCCATAGAATGGGGGTCATATCAGTATACGGTGATGCCCTTTGGATTGAATAATTCCCCTACTATATTTTCAAAGGTAGTGGTAGTTGCATTTAAATATTTTATACATAAATTTTTAAAGGTTTATCTAGATGATTGGACAATATTTAGCCTATTGAAAGATCATTTTGAATTTTTAAGATTAATGATAGACATGTGTACATATTTTTAAATCTCTTTGAACATTAAAAAATGCATATTCAACGCACCATTTGGAATTATGCTAGGACATGTGGTTTGTAAACAGGGCCTACTGGTTGACCCTACAAAGATTGTTGTCATTTTTAATTTTCCACCACCTAAGTAAGTGCGCCAATTAATAGCTACACTTGGTAATACATGATACTATAGAAAGTTCATAAAGATCTATGCACAAATTATTGTGGCCATGGATAAATTGTTAAACAAGGATATCAATTTTCAATGGAATGATGAGTGCCAACAAAGTTTGGACATCTTAAAGGAGAAAATGTTGATCATGCCAATTTTGGTGTTTCCAGATTGGTCAAAAGAGTTCCATGTTGATGTGGATTCCTCTTCAATAACACTTGGAGCAGTATTAACACAACCAGGAGAAGGTGACATAGATCACCCAATAGTATTTGCAAGTAGGAAAATGTCAGAATCATAAAAGAATTATAATACAACAAAGAGAGAAGGTTTGGATATGTTGTATGCATTACAAAAATTCATACATTATTTATCAGGAAAACATTTTAAATTTTTCACAGATCACTCTACTCTCAGATACCTGGTCAGCAAGAAATTGTTGGAGGGGGATAATATGTAGATGGTTGTTCTTATTTCAAGAGTTTGATTTTGAAGTAGTTGTGAAAACTGGAAGATTGAATGAAGGTCCAAATCATATTTCCACGATAAATAATGGAGAGGAACCAAGCAGCTTGGAGGACAATTTTTTGATACACAACGCTTTTCAATGTAGATTTTTGATGAATACTTTTTTGATATCATTGATTTTTTTAGTACAATATTTTCCCCAAAGGACTACACCATTGCACAGAAGAAGAATTTGGTGGTTAGAGCTACAAATTACCAACTTATTGCAGGACAGTTGTATAAAATAGGTGTAGATAATATTATGAGGAGATGTTTCATGGAACATGAACATCCCATCATTTTTGTAGAAGCAAATGAAGGAATAGATAGAGGACATTATGAAGGACAAACTATTGCGGAGAAGATATTATGCACAAGATTATGGTGGAAAATAGTTTATAAAGATGAAAAGGAATAATTACATACATGTGATGTCTGTCAAAGGTTGGGAAATCCATCCAATAGAGATGATATTCCCTTAAAACCTCAGGTAACTCTTAAATTGTTTGATAAATGGGAAATTGACTTTGTAGGACCAATAAATCCATCGACTAGAAGATCAGAAGAAAGTTATATCATTACAGTGACATAATATTTAACCAGATGGGATGAAACAACAATGAAATATTGTATCGCAAAAACTGCAGCACACTTCCTATTTGAACGGGTAATTACAAGATTTGGATGCCATAGAATTATGATGAGTGATCAGGGAACTCATTTTATCAATAATACCATCGAGGAAATGATTGAATAATTTCATATACGTCATGAGAATAACACTCCATACCATCCTCAGGCTAATGGAACAGTGGAACCATTTAATAAAATATTGGAGAATTCCCTAACTAAAATTTGTAATGTAAACATGGATGATTGGGATTTGAATATACTAGCAGTATTATGGGCTTACAGAACCACATTCAAGAAACTTGGAGGGAAGACACCTTTTAGATTGGTTTATGGTTAGGAATTAGCAGTCCCTTTGGAATATTTGATACCTATTCTATGCATCGCATCCCTTATAGACATGACTGAAAGAGGCACAACTCAAGAAATATTGTATCAACTCATGGAACTAGAAGAAGATAGGATTATGGATGGTTTCTATAAGGAAGTAGAGAAATCTAAAGACAAAGATTGGAATTATAGAAACATTAAGAATAAAAACTTTAAGGAAGGAGATATGGTTCTTCTCTATGAAAAAAATGCTTACAACACCCAGGGAAATTCAGGATGCATTGGCTAGGGCCATATGAGATAAAATCTATCACAGATGGAGGTGTTGTGCAGTTGTAGGATCTAGAAGAAAAAGAGATTCAAGGATTGGTTAATGGCAGTCAACTGAAGCTGTATAGGGATAGTTGACCCAATAACCTCTAGTAGATGCACCACATAAAATTAGAGTTGTGCATAGTGTATAGAGTAGGAGTTAAAAGAAAAGAAAGAAAAAAATACAAAGATAATAAAAATACAAAAATGAAGTAGATGGATAAGTGTTATACATGCAGTTAGATGATAGAGAATGCAGAAGACATTAAGTGGTATTAAAATATAAACATACACTGCGTGCCAGAGAAAAGTGACTAGGAAGAAAAAAAAGTGGACCAAAATAGAAAGAAGGCAGAAAAATGAAAAGGCAGTGACCGAAAAAGTACGATGCGATAGAGCATTTATGGCATGACTTATAAAAGAAGGAAACGTGAAAGGAAAGGACTCATTGTGACTTTTTGAAAATGAGAGCTAAGGAAGAAAACTTAGTGTCAAAAGGTGACTCTGAGGTGTTGAGTGAAGATTCATAGAAACCCTGTCTAAATTTAGTAGAATGGTACCACCAAAGTTTGGAGCTCCTAGTCGGATCACAAGGAAAACACAAAGTGTCGCGAAGTCTCCACGGGACATAAAAACCAATGGGTAAAACTCAAATAAGTTGTAAGGAGTGGTGGATTTGGACATAATTCCATCTCTAGTCATTGAACCAATTATTCCCAACATTGTAGAAGAGTGGCATACGATGAAAGGGGAAATGGATTTCGACCCGCGGGGTGAAACAAAAAACCCTGGTATAGAGAAAAACCCTACACAACCAATTGTATTAGGTGTAGTACAACCATAGGTACAATTTAATGAGGAATATGATGAACGAATAGAGTCTGATGAATTATAACACCATGTGTTAGACCAACGCAACAGTCAGAGGAACAAGTGCAAGTTGAGGATATTACGAACCAACAATATTCATACACTGAATAAGATGAGAAAGAGAATCTAGTGGAAGTGACAGGGCCATCAACAGGAAAGAAGAATAGGGAAAAACAAGTTTCACCAAGAACACCAAGAAAACAGAAGGAAGTAACACTGTCACTGCCACAAATATGTGAAGGAGTCAAAGTAGTTGGTGACATGTTAGGGTATGTTAACAAACCAACGTATATTGATCATGATGTGGAAGACACAGGTAATTTCCCTGAGTTTTCACAACAAGTGTACATGGATATTAGAGGAGAGGGTCCATTAGGGGATCCCATTTTGGATCCGAAATAGTGGATTGCAAGATTATATAACACAAGGATCGTGAACCTGCTAGAAATTCCTCACTTTGGGAGAGGAAAAGATGTAAATTCATGTGTGAAACAACTATTGGAACTAGTGCATGGAGGCATCTTATGGATGGAGAGGCATGTATTCGTACATGTTGACTTAATTGCAAAGATAACATGTTTATCGAAAGATGGCGCAAAACCATAACAATACATGGATGATAAAACCAAAGAAAAATATCTGGAAGATGACATCAGTAACTTATATGGGACTGAAAGAGGGTCCATGGGGATGATTGTTAGACAGATAAATGAACTAGCAATGAATTTCATGATAAAATTGATGGCTTGTAAACGTTTGAGGAAATTTCGCGAGGAATCCCCTGCAGGAGTAATAGCTTCAGTCACACAGTGCACAAAGGGGAGTCTACTCACCTGGGATTCTTATTTACTAAACTTATTCTTGAAGGATTGAAAGGATACGCAGGGTTTAGGATCAAAATTTCATTATTCATGGTTAATTATATTGATAACCCTTGTTGGATGGGGAGAACCAAAATATAACAGTTTTTACCAGAGGCTAGGAAAGTGTCATGCAAAAAAATATAAAACATTATGGAACATGTCATATCCAAAGAAAAGGAAGGAAAATTATAGCATGTTCATGATGATGTTTGATGAGATGCAAGAGAAGTTGGATAATACATGGAGATTACCACCAAAAGTGGTGAGGGAGAAACAAGGAATAGCTAACTTTCAAGCTTCCAGACATAACATGTGGATCTAGGCTAAGAGGGATACTAAGAAGGAATGGATATAATTGAGATATTGTGTCACATGAGAAGAAGTGTAGTGGGACATGAAGGATTGGCCTGAAGAATGGAAGGTGTCAGTGATCCAAAATAAGTTACCAAAATCCAAACAACAAGGAGAGGTTGGCCCTTCAAGTTAGTCAACCAACTGAACAACAAATACAAGAAAATAAATAGAGCATGCAAAAGAAACAGGGAGTAGCACAACTATCAGAAAACCAAGGAAGAAAACTACTATCCCTAAGGATCCAACTCAAGAAAAAGAGTGCGTAATAGAAAAAAATGGAGGAGCGAAGAAAGATACTAATACTCCTATGTTGGAGAAAACATGAGGTGTAAGTCTCCCATATTTGGAGATACTAATTTCAACCACACAGACAAAGACATTTCCATTGAAAATAATAGTATTCTAGACAAGTGGACAACGCAAGAAAATGAAGGCGCAAAAGCAAGTTCCTCAACTTACACTGACAGAGGATGATGCAAAGTTAGTCACTGATAAAGTGCAGGATCACATGGAGAAGGAATGGTATGATGCTGAGAAGCAAAGGGAGGAGATAGTCAAGAAACCAACGGAGGTCAAGGATGCAATTGAAGCTCACTACAACACACCAAAAAGAGCAGGCACAACAACAACAAACTTCTCAAGAAAGGAAAGTTCCTCAACAGGAGATAGTGCAGATAATATCCATGGGGACTGACAATTTTTGTATCACCTAGGGAATGTTGTAGGTCAATGAGGATACAACAAAAAATCCACTAAAGGACATATATCACTTGAACTTGGTACTACCCAAGATTCCAAATAAGGAGATGTACAAACTTCAAATCAGTGTCGCACATGAAATTCAATCGCGGGATCGCATAGATGCTACAAGTTTACAGTTGGTAAATGAAGTAAACAAGACACTGGAGATGACACTTACCCGGGTATAGTTTGAGAGGGAAGAAGCAAAGTAGAGCACTGGAAGAATAAAGCAGTGGGTGGAAGAAGTTTTTAAAACTATTTCTAACAGTGCACCAGGGGAGAATGTACCCACATAAGGTAAAATTGAAAAAATAGCACGAGCTATGGAGGCTTATAGAGCCCACATTGCAAAATTTATGGATCTCCTAGTACCGTCTAGTCCACCAGAAGTAAGAACATAAAGGGAGTAGAAGGTTACATACCATATGAACAAAATTGCGCTAATAATCCAATAAATAACATAGTTGTATAATAAGAGTGCGTAGTTATGGACATATCTTCAGGAGGATGGAAAACTTTAGGAGTTATAACAAAAAGAGGAAGGTGTAAATACTGCGTTGCAAGAAGTGAAGCAAAATTAGAAAATGATGACAATTCTAGACAAATTGAGGAGCGCACAAGAAATGAAGAATTTGCAGGAAGAAATGAAAACTATACAAGGAGAAAAATAGTCAAGGCATAGTTGGAACCACTAAAAGAAGGCGCAGAACAAATGTTGACTGAGATTGATGAAGCAAAGGGCCATATTGAACAATTTGGCCTGGAGAATGGAGAACTGTTGAAGGATCCTATTATTTCACAAATTATAGAGACTGTAGTAGAGAAGAGCATGCAAGTAAAATCTCAAGTTGAAAAAATTTCAATCAGGTTCTAGGAGTTAGAGGAGTTAGTACAAGTTACACACACTACCTGAGTGTCTTGGGACAAGACATAGGTGAGTGTTGGGGGAATTTTGACACATTCCATTTTGGGGAAAAGTGCAGGAATTAATGAAGGAAGTTAGGAAATGGACTAGAAAAGGAGCCTGCGCCAAAAAACAAGGAAAAGAAGCACCAATAAAGAAAGAAAATCAAAGGAAGGCAGAAGGATGCAGATCGACGAGGAAAATGGTTGGATTTTGGACCAGTCGTGCTGAGATAGAATGTGGACAAAACCTAATCCACCTAGGCCTAATAGGTTATGGTTTTGGTAATTTTTGTAATGGGTACTAACCCCTTGTTGTAATATAAATATGATTCGTAAGATAAAGGAGAGGTTGTCATTGAGATGTATGATATATAGTATTAATATTGAGATATAGATAGATATATGAGCAGAGAGACAAAGATATTGATTGTAGTCAAGGGTAAGGTCGCAAGTTGTGGATCTTAGTTTGATCTTGTTAGCCTCAATTGTAATGCATGTAGCACAATAACCTTGATGAAGCATAATAAAATAACCGAGAAGCCATATCTTTGTAGATGTATCCCAGGGGGGTTGAACCATGGTAAAATTGTGTTTATGAGTGGAATTTTTGTCTTATTTATTTCTATTTTCTAGCTCTGATGAATGAATATGTTAATATTAAAATGCAACACACAGTAGAATAGTCATGATATTTACTACAAAATGAATCTTAAATGAATGAAAATTATTACAGAATGGTATATTTGGATATAATTATTAGAATAATATATCTAATTTGTTATAAGGCATAAAAAATGTTTAGCATCCCCACATAATCCTCCCTTCCATGATTGTAGACTATGGGTCCTACAGTCACCCATAAGCCATCTCGGGTGAGACTGCATTATGTACTATGTGCACAGTGTTTCCTTCTAGTCTCAAGAAGGGATGATGGTTTGCAGGATTTTGTTGGAAACCTAAATTAGAACCCGGGTTAGCCCCTAAACATTCAACAATCACCTTTCTCAAAAATAAATCTGAGGAATTTGAAAAATTCAAAGAATTCAAGTCTTTAGTTGGAATGAGACTGATCTGAAAATCAAATTCTTAAGATCATATAATGGAGGTGACTTCACATCCCATGATTTTGAATAATTCAATGAGATCCATGGAATAAAAAGAAAGTATTCAATTGCAAGAACCCCTCAACAAAATGGAGTAGTTGTAAGGAAAAACATACATGTACAAGAAATCGCCAGGACAATGTTAAATGAAGCAAAAATCTCAAAAATATTTTGGAGAGAACTTATAAGATATTTACACTGATGTCTACATTATAAATAGAGGGAAAATAAGAGTTAATTGTGAAAAGACCCCCTGTAAATTATGGAAACATTGACCAACATCTGTCAAACACTTCAGAATATTTGCAAGCAAGTGTTACATTAAATGAGATGATGAGGATATAGGAAAGTTTGACTCAAGAGCATATGAAGGAATTTTTCTTGGATATTCTTCAAGAAGAAAAGCCTATAGATGTTACAACAAAAGACTACAAAAAATTATTGAAAGTGTTAATGTAAGAATAGATGAAGAACTACCACACACGAATAAATTAGATGCAAAAGAAATGGATTACAACAAAGAAGAAGAAGAAAATGTAGAACAAGAAGAAGAGGAAAACAACACCAAGATACAAGAACTCCATCTAGATATGTACAAAAAAATCATCCAGAAAATTTAATTATCGGTGATAAAAATGCTAAGACTCATACTAGGAGAAAAATGGAAAACAATTATGAGCAAGTCAATCTCTCTTTATTGTCCAAATTAGAACCTAAATACTTTGCAGAATCCCGTAATGATCCACATTGGGTGAAGGTTATGGAAGAAGAGTTAAATCATATCGATAAAAATGAAACATGGGAACTTGTCCCAAGACACAAAGATAAAAATGTGATTGGCACAAAATGGATATTCAAGAATAAGTTGAATGAAGATGGAAAAGTAGTAAGAAATAAATAAAGACTAGCTTTTAAAGGGTATGCTCAAGTAGAAGAAATTGAGTTTGAAGAAACATTTTCACTTGTTGCAAGGATATAATCCATTAGAGTGTTTTTGGCATTTGCAATCTTCAATAACTTTAAAGTGTATCAAATGTATGTCAAGTCAACATTCTTGAATGGATATTTAGAGGAATAAGTGTACATAGAACAACCTGAAGGATTCCTATTGTTAGAAGACGAAGAATATGTTTGTAGATTGAATAAATCACTTTATGGATTAAATTAATCCCCTAAAGCATGGTATTCAAGACTTGATAAGTACTTGCAACAATAAGGCTTTAAAAGAGGAACAACAAATAACAATATTTAAATCAAAATAGATAATGCATAAAAATTGATCATTGTAGTTTATGTGGATGATATTATTTTTGGAAGTAATTTTGATGAAATGAGACAAAATTTTGCAGAAGAAATGAAAAAGGAATATGATATGTCCATGCTTGGAGAATTATCATTCCTTTTTGGAATGTGGTTTACTCAAATGAGCAAAGGCATATTCATTTCTCAGACCAAAAATATCAAATAGATTTTGAAGAAGTTAGAAATGGGATATTGTAAACCCGCCAACACACCCATGGTTATTCGTTGTAAGTTAAGAAAGGAAGATGAATCCAATGAAAATGATCAAACCCTGTACAAATCAATGATAGGTATCCTACTTTATGTGATGGATTCAAGGCCAGATATAATGCAGTTAGTAGGGTTAGTTGGAATATTTCAAGATTCACCTAAGGAAACACACGTACAGGAAATCAAAAGAATATTCATATATTTTAAAGGTGCATTGGACTTTTCTATGTGTTTCTCCACAAGAAAAGACTTCAATATGACAAATTACATAGATGTAGATTGGGAAGAAAATATGGATGACAGAAAAAGAACTAGTGGTGCAACATTCTTTCTGGGCAATAGCTTGGTGTCTTGGTTCAACAAGAAGAAATCAACAATTTCTCTATCCACAACATAAGCATAATACATTGCAACAACAACAAGTTGTACACAGGTCCTCTAGATGAAACAAACATTGAAATAAATTCAATTAGAATATGATCAACCCATATCAATTCTATGTGACAATACCAGTGAAAAAAACATATCTAGGAATCTCGTCATGCATTCAAAAACAAAACATAGTCCAATCAAGTATCACTTCCTTAGAGAGAATGCCACATAATAGAATGTCAAACTTGAGTATATTGGCACATAATAACAAATTGCATATATATTTACAAAACCTCTTCCTAGAGAAGTATTTGAGTCTCTTAGATAAAAATTGGGGGTGCTCACTATGACCTCCAACCATTAAAGAAGTACATGAAGAGAATCAACTCAGAGGGAGCTACAAAAAGAGATATATTAGGGGGAGAAACACAATATATTGCTTACTTCATAGAATAATATCCCCTTGCGATTGATTTCAAAGGGAGATAGTACAAAGAAAGGGAGATATTAGCAGAAAAAGGAGACTTGTAGGAAGCATAGAATAACATAAAAGGGAGACTTACAGGAAGAATTCAACTTAGATGAGAACAAAACAATAAGATATATGGTTGCATAGACTACAAGAGTTGAGTTCCATGTTGTGTTTCCATCAATGAAAAAGGGGGAGTTTGTTGAAAATTGTGATGTCATTGATGTCAAAGGTAGACTGTGATGAGATGTCCAAGGATCAAACCAGACAGATAAAGGAAGAAAAGAATTCCTTTGTGCGTTGATGAGTCTGCACTATTGATTTTTTGCAAGAGTTATGTATTTACCCTGATGGTGAAATGACTGTGCAATAATAAGACAAACAAAATAAGTTCGGGATGCACATGAATTAAGAGAACTGGAAAAAGAGACAACCCTATTAAAACAAAAGGAAAAAATTCGAGGAAGTAAAGAATCTTATGGAAGAATAATTACAGTTTGCTAAAGCTAGATAGTGTAGAGGAAGCTCAAGAAAGCCCTGGAGGAATGAGTAACAATGAGCTTAGAAAGAGAGATCTCAGTTATCCAAGATCAAGTAAACATCGATCGCCAAATTATCCCACATACACAATTAGAATTAAATTCGAAGGGTTTATAATGAAAAGGGGATTTTATGAAGTGTGAATGCAAGAAGGAAAACCCTTATCTAAATCGACGTTGGAGATTAAATTCTTAATCAAATATCGATGATGTAGAACTATTAGGAATGGTGTGGTTACATCGGAGTTTGATTTTTCAAAGTGCTAAGCTCAAGACATTTTGAGACACTCTGACCAAAAGCAGTCCAATGACCTAAGCACTTGGTCATAGTCCCAGGTCACATGGAAGAGGCTAATAGAAATCTAATGGATTGAGCCACGATAACATCCACATGAAAAACAATGATCGGACCATGTGTCATAAGAATATTGGGCCATGTACAATCAGAGATCAAGCTCAGAGTTCCGAACAGGGCCAAAAGTTGTAATAACGTCAACATGAGGTCAGATTCATGTCAGTGCTAAGTTAGATATCATGTCAAAACCTCAAAGAGGCCACAACACCCAGGACATTTCACAACATATCAATATCATGACATTGGAGGAAACCGTATTTTTTGATTTGTCATGGCTAGTATATCTCTATTGTTCATCAGAGAAGCAATGATAAGAGTGGATTGTGAGCGGAGGTACTCTAAGAATGATAGTGAGCTAGCTTGGGTGAGCCACATCAGATGTAATGTCATAGACATGAAGGTAGCAAGGAAAGTTCCACGTGTCAAGTGCCAAGTTAGTAAGGTATACGAAGAAGGGAAGGAGGAAGTGATGACATGTTATGACAACTTGGCAGTCAGGGTGAAGTCAGGATGCCAACATGGTGGCTAGAGTATCCCAAAGGATGATACATGTCATATTTTGTGTGAAATTAATGTGGGCCCCAGTTGGACATGAAGACCATTATGAGATCATATCAAATTTGATCCATTGATATGGGTAGCGAGAATATCTCCACCATGCATCAGAGAGGCTCTGGTCATAGTAGATTGTGTTACCTACAGTGGATATACTATGATGAAGGATCTCCAAGGATAAATATAGACCATAGGTCGAAATGTAGGAGAAATGTAATATTAGTCGCGGATCATTATGGGGCCCACCTGACCATCTCACAAAGTGATAGGAGATAATTGGTGTGTAGATTAAAGGACCGATGCAGTCAGAGTCGTTAATTTTAGATTTGTAGGATCATTGGATCCATCAGTACATGTGCCATGATAGAGGCTCAGGTCAAAGTGTAGTTATATTATGACGTGGATGGGTTACAATGAATAGGAATCCTAGAGCCAACGATAGCCATTGATCCAAGATCAGGCGATTGTTGAGCAACGAAGACATATTGTGTTGATTGTACCTCGATGAGCCCGATATCAAGGATACAATTGAAGGACTAGATAAAATCTAGATCATATCGTATGATGCCTGAGTGTTGATGTCCCAAGGATCCAATAGACCCAGTTTTCCTGATGAGCGTGATCACAAATTGACGGCTCAAGACTAATCAAAGAAAGGATCAGATGACTGCTAAGCGTTGAAGTATTGTTGAGTGTTTTGGTGCCCCGACGATCTTGATATCAAGGAAACAATCGATGGTGGAAATTCAATGGAGATCGATATTGAAAGGTGTTTGAGAGTCAAGGGCCAATGAACTAGATCACAAGCAACAGGGGGAACAAAGACCAAATTTCATGAAGGGTTCTCAAAGAAACATCTAAATCCAAATTTAATGAAGAACAAAGGACCTAGATCCGACCTCATGGACATAATTTTGGGGTATGAGGACTAATCTATGAGAGAAAAGAGTCTATAAATAAATATGACCAAATCATATTTGGGGGGTGTGGGTGAATCATGAAGGGATCAAAGGTTCTCAGGAGGGAGACTGAGTGCACGAGAGTGAAGTGAGAAAGGGTGGCTGGGAGGTGCAAGGTATAAGGAATCTCTGATTTCATGAAGAATGTAAAATGGTGGAGAGTGTTATAATACTAGAGATAAAGAAATAGATTTTTGCAAGTGAAGGCTTGAAGAAAATAGTCAATTTGACATTATTGACATCTTAAGGGGATTTGAGTCTCCTGCATGTTGGTGCTTGCAAATTCTGCAGTTGTGGGTCAGTGCCTACATGAAGAGTTGAGTTTTTTCTCATCCAAGGGGATTGGTTTCTCCTATAGGTTGGTGACTGCAAACATTGTTGTTGAGTTGGTGCTCATTTAAGGAGATTGGTGTCTCCCGCAGGTTTGTTCCTACAAACATTATAACAATAGGTTGGTTCCTACAAAAAAAGTTGTAAAGAATTTTTTGTGATTTTCTCACATTTAGGTTTCCACATTAATATTTGTGTACTATGATATGGTGTTGGTTTTCTACATTTAATCTTATAATAAGTAATTAAAGTGGTAAATAAAAAAATAAAAAAATATGTTTAATATTGATTCACACTCTCTCATTATTAGAGTATATTCCAACATTACGAACATTTACTTTATAAACATATGATTAAAATAAGATGGAATTCATGAATCCTAAGTATGGTTTAATAAACATGGTGTTGTATTGTTTTTGCAAACAATATAAGTTCGTTATATACAATACAAAACTCATATGGAACACATTTCCTGAACTTATTAAACATTAAAGAAATGGATACGATGGCCATAATATAGTGGTGTTAAGGTATGGTCGACATTTATAATTAATTAAGAGTTGTAGATATATGCCAAGGTTTTAAAACTCATTTATATGCGTTGTAAAACTAACATGTGTGATAATCACTCTGATACATTATGGTTGGTTATTGATAACATTTGCGCTTTGGTCTTATTTGAGTTTCTTAGCCATCCATCTCCATGCCCGTCACCTCACTTAATTTTATCTCGCATTCATACCTTAAAATCCAACATCGATATATGTCAGAGTTTGTTTCATCCATAGAACCTGTGTACAACATGATGTTGTTGCAATATACTCTGCCTTGACTATAGATAAGGATATTGATGATTGTTTCTTTCTTAACCATGATAATAAGCACTCACCCAAGTAGAATGTTTCTCCACTGGTGCTTCGTCGGTCATCAATGCAACCTTCCCAATATGCACTTGTGTAGGCAATAAGTGATAGATCCTTTCCTTTGGGATACCATAATCCAAACTCTTATGTTCCTTTGAGATATCTGAAAATCCTCTTCACTGCTAATACATGTGATTCCTTTGGTGTTGCTTGAAATCGTACCACCTGTCCAAATTCTTGCATTACATCTGGTCTGGATGTTGTCACATATAGTAAGCCACCAATCATTGACTTGTATTGCCTCTGGTCTGTATACTTTGAATCATCATCTTTGTTGAACTTGAAATTGGTTTGCATAGGAGTGATAATTGGTTTACAATCTTCCATTCTGAACCTCTTTAGCATTTCTCTGATATACTTAGTTTGTGAAATAAAAATTCCTTGGTTTCTTTGACGTATCTAAAGACCTAGAAATAAGGATAATTCTCCAAGTAATGACATTTCAAATTCATTCTACATATCCTTTGCAAATTTCTGGCTTAACCTGTCATCAGTACTTCCAAAAATAGTATCATCAACATAAACTTCAATTAATAAAATAATATCTTGAGTTACCTTGATGTAGAGGTTGTTGTTTGCACTTCATTTTCTTAACCCTTCCTACTGTAGATATTTATCCAGTCTAGAGTACCATGCTCTAGGAGACTGTTTTAGACCATACAGGGTCTTCTTAAATCCTTTTGGTTGTTCAATGCAAACTTCTTCTTCAAGTTCCCCATTCAGAAAAACTAATTTCACGTCCATCTGATACACTTTAATATTCTTGGAGCATGCATAATCTAGGAGCAACCAGATTGCTTCCATTCTAGAAACTGGAGCAAATGTGTCTTCAAAGTCGATTCCTTCAACTTGTGTGTATCCTTTACATACCAATATAACTTTGTTCCTTGTAACTTGTCCATCTTCATTTAATTTATTTCTAAATACCCACTTTGTGCCAATCACATTCTTATTCGTTGGTCTTGGAACTAATTCCCAATTGTCATTCTTCTCTATTTGATCCAATTCTTCATGCATGGCCTTATTCCAAAATTTATCCTTTCCAGCCTCTTCAAAACTGTTTGGTTCAATCGTAGATGAGAGTTCTAGGTGCATTTGTTCTAGTGATCAGATTCATCTTCTAGTCTCAACTCCTGCATCTTTGTTTCTGATAATTTGATCTGAAGGATGATTCTTCTGTACTCGTTTTCTAGGTGTCTTTGGAGGCACTTGCTGAGCTTTCTCTTCTAATACTGTCTAATCCTCTTCATCTTCCCCTTATACTTCTTCTTTATCTTTTGTTTCTTCTTCTTAAAGTTGTTCCATTGATTTTGTTTCTTCTTCCTTTAATTCTTGTCCACCTGTTTCATCAATTGTTACATTGATGCTTTCCACAACTTTGTTCAACCTTAAATTGTAACACTTGTATGCTTTCCTTGTACTTGGGTAAACAACAAGTACTCCTTTTTCCACACGAGAGTCAAACTTTCCCATTCTGTCATCTTCTCTTTTGATGTAGCATTTTCTTCCAAATACTCTGAAGTGCTTCACATTTTCTGGTCTTCCTTTCCAAAACTCGTAGGGATTTTTGTCAGTGGTGTTTATGAGAATTACTCTGTTTTGAATGTGAATCGCTATATGAACTTCATGTGTCCAAAAGATATCTGTCAATTTGGAATTCATTAACATTGTTTGATCCATTTCATGTATTATCCTATTCTTTCTTTCAACAACTCCATTCTGTTGAGGTGTACTAGCAATGAAGAATTTCATTTTTATTCCATGCCTACTGCAGTATTCCATAAATTCCTTTTAAGTGAACTCTCCTCCATTATCAGATCTCAAACATTTGATTTTTGAATCCATTTCATTTTCAACCGTTTCCTTGTAGACCTTGAAGTTTTCAAAAACTTCTAACTTATTCTTGAGAAAGAAAATTACAGTCATTATTGTATAATCGTCAACTAATAACATAAAGTATTTCTCACCTTTTAAACCCTTTGTTATAGTTGGTCCAACTAGATCAGTATGCACAATTTCCAGTGGTCTTGTCGTTGAATATTCTTTTGATTTAAACCTGGTTTTTGTTTGTTTTCCTTGTTGACAATGCTTCCATAAAGTGTTGGTTGGTTTCATAATCTGGGGCATTTGTCTAACTGCTTCCTTTTTGCTGAATTTGAAAAGGTTATCAAAGTGTATGTGACTCATTCTTTTGTGCCATAGCCAACTTTCATCTTCCTTTCCTAGACAACACTTTTCATTTCCAATTTCACTTAGTACATATATGTTGCTTGAAGTTCTTGCAGTAGTTGCAATCAATTTTCCTGAACCTTCTTATCTTATATCAAACTTTTGTGAATCGAAATAAATTTTATGACCTTGGTAACACATTTGATTCACACTTAGAAGATTATGTTTCATATATTCTACTAGTCTAACATTTTTTCCTTGGTATTCTTGTTTCCAATCCTGATTGTGCCTTTTCCAATGATTTTAGTTGAATCATTATTTCCGAATGATACTGATCCATATCTTTCCTTTATTAATGTAATAAAACTCTCTTTATCACATGTCATGTGTTTTGAACAACCACTATCAACATACCAACCACGTTTCTTTTGCTTAGCTTGTAGAGCGAGTGTGCATTCTTCATTGCTATATTGATTCTGCTTTCTTATCCATGTTATCTTTCGAGGTTCTTGTTTGTGACTATTGTTGTTCTGTTGTGGTTCTCTAGGAGGAACTGTCATTCTACAATCTTTGGCCATGTGTCCAAAATTGTTACACTTGTAGCATTCCACTTTAGTGCTCAATGATTCAAACATGTTGTAACTTCTTCTCTGTGTTTCACTAGGCCTTCTTGGATAACCCTTTTGTGTATGACTTTCAAAGTTATTTATATTCCTATTGTTAGCTCTGCAATTCATAGATTTATGTCCAAAATTATTACATGCATAACATAAACCAAAAAATATAGTTTGATACCTAGGAGTTGAATATATTCTTAAAGGAGTTACTCTTCTGAATCCTTCTTCTTCCTGATGCCTATCTATCAGTTGTTGATTCTGAAATATGAATCTTCTTGGTGGAGGAGTGTCCATGTAATATTCCTTGTAGATATTCATATCCCCTTTGATTGTTTATGCATAGATTTTTGGATATGTTTCTTTTTGTTGTTGTTTTGGAGCTTGATCTCTTTTCTGTTTGATTGTATCCAAGTCTGGACTTGTCATGATGAGGTTTTTGACTGCTGATAATGTCATCCAAAAATTTTGAGTTGTTTTGCATATTTTTCTTTTGAAGATCCTTTCTTAATGTGACAATCTCTGCTTCCAAATTTCCAATGATCCTATCTATGTAATCTCCCCACTTTGGGACATCAGGATATTATAGGGTGTTATGATGACCAGAGTAGCCAAATGGATATTATAGCAAGTACAAGAGCTATTGAGAGGTATTTTGGGGTCCGACTTGCATCGCTCATCCTATTTCATCATTATGATCCATTCCGCATAGATTGGCTTTGGTTCCATTGCATTCCAATGATTTCCATGATTTTGAGTATTTTGAGCTATAAGTCAATTAAATTCACTGAAGAGGTATTTTTGGGCACAATACTTGTAGGAACCTCTCAATGTAATAGCTCATTGGAATCGGGAGAAGCAACACTGTAGGATAGGATTGTGAGAAGTGACTTTCAGTGGCCAGGGAAGCCACAAGGAGAGATAAGGCACTTTTCATAGGTAAAAAGGTTAATTAATTAATTAAAGTGATTTAATTAATTAATTAATAATTAATAAATTAAAAGTCACTTTGGAGGGACAAAGTGAGCAGGAATTATAAAGAAGAGGCAAGGGCCTCTATTCTCTCATTCATGTATGATTATCTTTTGATATCTGGCTTCTAGCTAGTGAGCCCATACCTTGGGGGTTTTGAGGGTTTTGACTTAACAAACCCTAGAGGATGATTTGATGGTGAAAGATTCCACCTAGATTGTCCTCATATTGGTATCGGGGATGAAATACTCCCCCACACCATTCTAGTTCAGATATACTCACTGCAGGAGGGTTCTACACTAGCCACAGGCACAGGATGAAATATGATGCACCATTGGGTGGTTTCCAGCAAGGGGGGCACACCAACCATTGAGGAAAGTTTGTTCTAGGTGATTGACATGTCTTCTATAGATTTGAGCATCTGGGTTCATCTTGCAGGGTCTTCACCATCATTTCTAGTGCTTTTTGAGAGAGTTGTATGGTTCATATGATTTCCTAGAGAATTGGGACGAATTGGAGAGAAGGAGGGAACTTTTGAGATTCAGATCTATTCAGTTTGGAGGGGTTATACTTCATATCTGACCTTGATACTTCACCTAGTGACTTGCAGTATCCTGATCTATCTTTCTAGCAAGTTTTAGGGCATTTTGAGGCCTCCTTCATCAAGGCCAAAATTGTAGGGTCTGATAGTTTTCAGGAGGGCATAGCTCCATTGGAGGATTCAACATTTGGAGGAGTTTCCCTTGGTATTTCGATCTGTGATTTCAGGAGGGGATTCTACTCATCTCGATATACATTTTGGCATCTTCGACGAAGTATTTGGAGGTGTTTGACAATAGGGCCTAATTATTGAGGGTCTTTAGTGTTCCAACAAGGCGTGGCATCTTCCAGCTTGGGGGTTTGGAACTTCAGATGGCCCAGATCTCATTCTTGTATTGGTCTTCATTGTTATTTATCCTTTGGAGGCTTGAATTGCCTTATCAGAGCATTTTGTAGCAACTCTTATTATGATTATTGGATCCATCTATTGATCATTCCAGATCTGCATCATTCTTGTATTCAGAGACTTCTTCTATTTATGAATAATATCAGATCTGAGGTATTTTCAGTTATCTCTTCTATTGTTGAGATTACATGTGGTTGAGGTATGTTTCATTGATTTATCTTCTTATCTGTTGTTTCAAACACACATTCAAATCATTAGTAAAAACCTAGCGCAACCTAAGAGACAACATTAAGAAAAGTGTTTGACAAAATGCCACAACCAAAAAAAATTTAAAATCCATGCAAGACATGATGTTCCTGGCATATTGGCTTGGGAGCATTACAGTGGTATCGGAGATTAAACTCCTTCCAGCATGAGGGGTCTCTCTTAAGGATAAATGGATGGATGGAAACATTACAGTAGTATGGATATATGGGAAATGGACTTGGAACTATGAGAGTTGATATCCAACATAAAACATAATGGAGAACATATTAGAAGAATGTAAAATGTAATACCTAATGGATGGAAGGAAGAACAGAGTAAAGCCTTATCCATTAGGAGCACACAACTTTTCTACAATTGCAAGGTGCCTTGGGAACCCAATCATAGATTTAGAGGTAAAGGGAAGAAGCACATCATTGAGGTGTGCTATGACAGTGATGATGAGGCATGTCAGGATGGATTGATAGATGTTTATCTGGATAAATATAATGAGGCTAGTGAATCTGGCACAAAGGCTAGTGATTCTTGTGCACTTGAGGAGGATAGTGATTCTTGTGCCTTAGAGGAACATTTGGATGAACAAGATGATAGCACCGGTATTCCATCATACCTATCACTTGGTGTTGATGACCCTACACCTCAATAGAGTGGTGACACTAGTGGGGATTCACACATGTTGGCACCTAGATCGGATGAGCTTCCTGTGAGGTTCGTGACACCCTTGTCATCCTTTTAGGAACCCATAATAGCCACGTCACATGAGGATAACAGTGGCATGTCAGATATGATGGAGGATCTTTTTATGATGGATGCACCCCATGGACATGTGGATCCATAGATCTAGGAGGATATACATGATGTACAAATAGTTGAACTTACACACACATATCAACATGAGGAGATTGAGTCACTTCTTTTGGAGACTCCATCAGTTGAGAAGGTTATGGAAACTGATAGGTTGAGGGGATACTTACTTCCAGGATAGGCCTGCAATGATGAGGATGCATTCCTTAGTGGTCAGGATGACCGTAGAATGTGTCTGGACATATCTATATGGGATCCAGGTGCAAATGATAGTAGCAGGGTGAGTACACAGGAGGATAAAACTGCTCACACTGGATACAGTATGATTCAAAGGGAGCTAGAAGTTGATGATGATATACAATTGCATATAGGAGGACCCAGTAGCATAGTAGATAGTGGGAAGTTCAACACTTTGTCTTCTGTAGAGAGTGTTGTTGGGGATTCCAGTGTTGGCACTAGCAGTGAGAGGCATGAGGTGGTACCTCAGCATGACTATGATTAGGAGTCACACCACTTAGCAAGCCAGTTGAGAGTCAGTGAGGCTATGATCATGGCAACCAATAGACATTTTTATGACACACATGCATTGGTGGTTGATTTTTGTTGGAGGGAATCAATGGCAGATGGTAGTGCAGATGAAATATTTTCCATGGATGACCTTCATACTCTTAGGGAGAGAGTGTCTATCATGAGGACTAACTACCAGTATTTGTTGACAGACAGGGACTACCTACTAGGGATTGGCGCGATGTATCACGGGTTTCTGAGGGAGTAAGAGTTGGAGATGAATAGATTCAAGCATGAGTTAGAGAGCACCTGAGGATTCTTGAGAGGCACACAGATAACCCTTCAAGAATCGGAGTCAATATCAGAGGATCGTCCTGAGGATATTTGTCAGAGATCCACTTCATCTATATTAGTGGATACATAGATATGTCATTCAACCACATTACTAGAGGGTGTTGATGGATTGGTAGAGGAGCACTAGTTGATGAAGGAGCCAGAGGAGTACCCAGGATCGCTGATGAGTATGGGGAGTTATGATCAGGAGGTGCAGGAGCTACCCATTTTTGTTCCGAGAGAGGTTCACCTTCATGTAGAGGTTGACCCAGTAGTACACCCATGATACATGCTGCTGCAGGAGTATATAGGAGATTACATGAGTACGCAGGAGAATACAATGGTGAGTGATAGCTCATAGAGATATGCAGATATGTACAACGGGATTCAGAGGGGTATATTGTCTTGCAGGTTGGAGACACAATTAAAGGAGCATGTATATGAATCTCCTTTGCAACAACTCCTGGTTATGAGAGATCACCTTCACAATATCAGTAGTTTTATGGGAGATGAGAGATGGAGGATGGTTGACCATCAGTTGGAGGAGTTACTTTCGATTGTATTGGATGATTGGGATTTGGTGATGACTATAGGCAAGTATTTATCATGGATACCGATGGACAAGATTTTGGTCGAATCCTTGGGATTGACCAACGCATGTGATATCTTCTAGTCCTACAGTTAGTTGCAGATGTTTTTGTTAGCATTTCTTGTCACTTTTATCATAGATAGCAGCATGAGGAGAGATAGACAGTGGCTGAGGACATGGGGAGTGGCTAGGCTGAGACCACCTAACATGACTGTTTTTACGACATCCATCCGGATAAAGGTGGGTCGTCATAGGAAGCTAGTTGAGACTTGGTGCATGATGATGAGAATCATAGGCCAGGTGATAGAGGAGGAGCACAGAGGGATTCTGACAATGATCAGTCTCACACAGGAGAAGTTAGAGGAGATTGGAAGTGATAAAATTCCAAGTTTTCCATGGGATCTGGGATTTCATTTTGTTAGCAGGATGTTTTACATCATGATGACCTAGGTTTCACTAGAGATCCACATAGTCCACCTTGGGTTGGTTTGGATATGGGCTGCAGGGACTTTTCCTATGGATCGAGGCAGTTTCTCCCTCTTGATCATCATGATTGGGCACAAAGATGGTTGGGCAGGTACTACTCCCATAAAGATATTTTTACATACGCAACTTCTGGATAGTAGGTCCAATTGCCATAGGTATTTCATCTTGAGGATCCAGTATATAGACATAGAGAAGTCATGAATGGTCAGGGTAGTGTAGTGCCAACATGGTGATATTCGACAAAGTCTAGCATGGGACTCGGGCATTTCAAGGTTGAGCATATCACTGAACGACAAGGGCTAGTGGACCTTTACA
>SNQJ01S0020436.1:91720-102368 GCA_010110895.2 Picea sitchensis
TCATCCAACCACCTTGACATAGAAGTAGAATGATGGAACCACTATCACACAATTATTGTGAGATATACTGCTGCAAACTTGTACAAATCAACTTGTGATCAACCTGTAACAACCTGTACCAATAACTTGTGTCAACATGTACCATACACCAACCTCTACCTCAACTTGTACCATAAACAAATGCATCAACCATGCACCAAACCTGTAAAAATAACCTATCACAATAACCTGTCCAAACAACCTGTAATCAACCTGTACCATAAACAAGTGCATCAACCATGCACCAACTTGTACCTCAACCTTAAACGAGATGTGTCGTATCTCTCATAAATAGACCCCAACCATGTTGTTTCTGCAATTTTTCTGTCGCATTGTTTCTACCGCGATGTTTCTACCGTACTTTTTTTGCCGTGATTTTTCTGCCACACTTTTTCTGCCACGATTTTTCTGCCACACTTTTCCTGCCACACTTTTTATGCTGCAATTTTCTCTATCAATAATACCTTCCCAAATAACCTTTCACAGAAATAGATATTCAATGATATTCAAGTGTGATTAAATGAGAGAGCCTTGCCTCTTATTTATACTTTCATGTAGCATCCCACTTTCCTTATTTTAGGGAGTTTTCCATTAATTTTATTATTTAAATAATTTCTTTTGCAAAAACTTTGACATTTTGGGGCTTCTAGATGACTCATGAGGTTTCTCCAACTTCACATGGACATAACTCTTTAACCGTGAGGAGTTATGTGATGTTCCACATACCACTGGAAATGGCATGACATGTACTATCCATCTAGAATAGTCTTACCTGAAAATATATCAAAACTCATACGATTATCCATCAAACAAGATTGGGTCCATTACCCAAACCTTTGTTCTACTATAATTCGCTACCGAACTTTCTTCAAGGGTTGACATCAATGGAAATTAACCCAATTAATCAACAATTGTTGGATTACTGAGAGGAGGAGGTGAATCAGTTATAGATCAATTCAATCATTTTCAACCACAATATGTAAGTGTTATATCAATGTAGCATTATCATCCAATAGTTGCAGAGTAAATAAACAATGAAAAAATGAGCAATCATACACATACATAGTACACCAATGTTTTTACGTGGAAACCCAAAGTGGGAGAAACCCACCAAAATGTTTTTTCTTATATGTCTTTAAGAATTACATTCATTGGAAGAACCAACTTCCTTTGTTTTCTAGCTACAACTGGAAGGAGGCTCCAACCCCATAGTTTCTCAGGTTACAACCTGAGGGAAGATCCAACTCCCCAATTCTCTAGCTACAACCAAAAGGAGGCTACAACCCCCTATGTTCTTCGGCTACAACTGGAAGGTGGATACAACCACCTGTCCTTGCCCTGTCCAACTGCCCTGACGTATAACTAGAATTATGGAACCACTGTCACACTATCATTGTGAGATATACTATTGTAAACCTATACCAATCAACTTGTAATCAACCTATACCATTAACAAGTGCATCATCCATGCACCAACCTGTACCAAACAACTTGTAATAAACCTATACCATAAACAAGTGCATCAACCATGCACCAACCTGTACCAAACAACCTGTAATCAACCTATACCATAAACAAGTGCATCAACTATGCACCAACCTATACCATGAACAAGTGCATCAACCATGCACCAGGGATGATTTTAAGGATGGAAATTTATTTAAAAATGTAGAAACCTTGGTGAATCTTACTAATCCTTCGTATGTCAACTATCAATTTTTGGCGATATTTTTGTAAAACAAATCAAATTTATAAGTATTTTATATAGTTTTTATAAACTTTTGCGATTTTTAAGGTAAAATAATTTTATCCTATAGAATTGGAGCGAATCATTTTTAAAATAGCGAATCTCATTTTTTGAAAAACCATGGAAAATTAGCCCATTAGAGAAATTTAGCCCCTAAAATCATCCCTACCATGCACCAAACCTATACAAATAACATATCACAACAACTTGTCCAAAAAACCTATCACAACAACCTATCTCATCAATCTTATCAACCAAATCAGATCTACTCACCAATATCAATCACCAAGACAAATCTGAAAGATGTGCATCAACCAAGAATAACACAACAACTCATAATCATCACCAAGATCAATATGTGCTTCTAATAATATAGCAATACAAGTATGCTACATAATCCATAAACCATGTGTCAACAATGCTACTAACAAGTGCCTACAACCATGTACCAAGTATGTACCAATCATGTATCAACTACTCATAAACTATGACTCATCAAGATGTACCAATATCATCAACTATACACCTCGTGTACGTGCCAACTCATCAACTACTTGTCTCAACCATGTACCCAACATGTACCTCAACCAAAATCTCTCAACAATTTCATCATCCAAATATTATTTGTAACTCTGTAATAGACCTAGTGTATATGATCACATACCTAGAAGCCTTCCTTAACTTTAACAACAAGAGACTATCATTTTCATCAAACTTTACTTTAGTCTCACATGACTAATTTTGGATTAGTCAAAAACCCTAACTTGCAATAATCATAACTATGTACCTGTAATGAATAAATATCTAAAAATGGTACACAATGTTATTCAATGTCTTTTATGCAATTCCTCCAATTTTCACTACTTGGAACCTCTCATAAAATGAGTTATAGAGAAAATGGCATACCTTGTTTAATTTTGGTTTATTCTAGAGAGCGAACTTGTAGAGTGTGCCCCGCACATATAATTTTTTGTGTAGATCTACAAATTGTACACAGAATACCACAGACTATACTATAACCAATACATTTGGTCTTACTAAATTTGGATCTGTTATGAAGAAGTTATGATGCTTTTACCCGAAACACATGTTTTAGACTAGTTTCAGGACTAGCCACCAACCCTATTGTCCACGGAGTGTAACTCCAAATATAAAACAACCCACATGCTGAAATTCATACCATAGATACTTGGATATGATTCCTCGACAACCTCCCAATTTCACGGTATGGATCATTCTAGAAAAAAAGGTATTGCGAAAATGGTGATATCACCTATAAATAACATACCTTAGAAAGCATCTATTCACCTGTAGATATTCAATATTCTCAAGTGTGATTAAAATGAGAGAGTCTTTCCTCTTATTTATACTTTCATGTAGCTTCCTCAAGGGGTTACCTTTTAACCATCTTAACCCACTTTCCTTATTTTAGGGTTAACCCACTTCTAATTTCTCCATTAAATTTATTATTTAAATAATTTATTTTGTATTCACTTTGATGTATATTACACTCATCACTTCACTTTATTATTTACTTTCTAAAATCTCTTAAATGACTTTGATTACTTTGACCTCTTGGGGATTCTAGATGACTCATGAGGATTCTCTAACTTCACATGGCCATAACTCTCTAACCGTGAGGAGTTATGCTATGTTTCACATACCAATGGAAATGGAATGACATGTACTATCCATATAGAATATGATTGCCTTCAAATATATCAAAAATCATACCATTATCCATAAAAAAAACTTGGGTCCATTACCCAAACCTGGGTTCTCCAACTTATCATGGACATAACTCTCTAACTGTGAGGAGTTATGTGATGTTCCACATACCATCGGAAATGGAATGGCATGCACTATCCATCTAGAATAGTATTACCTTCAAATATACTAAAATAATACCATTATACATGAAACAACCTTTGGTGTATTACCCACACCGTTGTGCTACCAGAATTCTCTACCAGACTTTCTTCAAGGGTTGACATAAATCACTAAGGGTTGAAATAAATATACAATATCACTCTCCAATGATTGACATCAATGAAAACCAACAATCCATACCAACTTTCCATCAACCTAAGGCAACCATCTGACAATCTCATCCTTTGGCATTGATGGAAACACCAACATTGATGGCAAGACTTAGTCATGATAACATTTATGCTTATACTCCTCATAAATTTTTCTATATATCCCCATTTGACATCAATGGAAAAGGGTATCTCCCTTTGGGGATTCTCCCCCTGACTGAACTCTTCTTGGGGTTGCTCCCCCTATCTACATGCCTTTGATTTTTCTTTGTTTTTATAAGCCTCTGATTACTCTCTCTCCCTTCATATGAATAATATCTACCCCTTTGACAAAGGTTATCACTCTAAAGTCATATTGCTCATTCTTCCCTTGTGACAATCTCTCCCCTCAGAAACACGCCTCTATGCTCTCTCTCCAATAATTTACCTTTGCATCTAATAAATCTCTCCCCCTTTGTCATCAATGGAAAAGGTATCTTTCCATCCAGGGTTGCTCCCCCTAACAAAACTCTTCTTGAAACTGATCTCCCAACCTAAATTGTCCTATTTATGGTACTTCCTCATGTACATCTAAGACATATAAGATAAGCATTCAAAAACATTCATTTTGGAGTAGAAATTACTCCTAGTCTCTGGAGAAGATACTTAAAGGCTTCCCGTGGAAGCGGTTTTGTAAATATGTCTGCCACTTGTTCTTTTGTGCCCACATATTCAACTTTGATGTTCTTCTCTACAACCTGTTCCCATAGAAAATGATACTTGATTGGAATATGCTTCATCTTGGACTGCATCACCAGTTTCTTTGAGATACTAATAACACTTGTATTATCACAATAGATGTGAATGGGCTCATCATACTGAACCTGTATATCTTTCAGAGTTTATTTAATCGATAGAACCTGTGTACAACATGTTGTTTCTGCAATATACTCTGCCTCAGCTGTAGATAAGGATATTGATGATTGTTTCTTGCTTAACCATGATACTAAACACTCACCCAAGTAGAATGTTGCTCCATTGGTGCTTCGTCGGTCATCAATGAAACCTGTGCAATCTGCATCTATGTAGGAAATAAGTGATAGATCCTTTCCTTTTGGGTACCATAATCCAAACTCTTTTTTTCCTTTGAGATATCTGAAAATCCTCTTCAATTGTAATACATGTGATTCCTTTGGTGTTTCTTGAAATTGTGCCACTTGTCCAACTTCCTGCATTACATCTAGTATGGATGTTTTCACATATAGTAATCTACCAATCATTGACCTGTATTTCCTTTGGTATGTATACCTTGAATCATCATCTTTTCGCAACTTGCAACTGGTTTGCATAGGAGTGGTACCTAGTTTTCAATCTTCCATTCCAAACCTCTTTAGCATTTTTCTAATATAATTAGTTTGAGAAATAAAAATTCCTTGGTTTCTTTGACATATATGAAGACCCAAAAAGAATTGTAGTTATCCAAGTAATGACATTTCAAATTCATTATGCATATCCTTTGCAAATTTTTGTCTTAACCTGTCATTAATACTTCCAAAACAACAAAT
The DNA here is from genome assembly GCA_010110895.2 of Picea sitchensis. Classification (NCBI taxonomy): domain Eukaryota; kingdom Viridiplantae; phylum Streptophyta; class Pinopsida; order Pinales; family Pinaceae; genus Picea; species Picea sitchensis. The sequence goes on from SNQJ01S0020436.1 coordinate 97,090, forward strand.
CATCAACATAAATTTCAATTTATAAAATACTACCTTGAGTTACCTTGATGTAGAGGTTTTTGTCTATTCTTCCTTTCCATACTTCGTAGGGAGTTTTGTCATCGTTGCTTCTAAGCATTATTATGTTTTGAATGTGAACTATTGTATGTAGTGCATCTGTCCAAAAAATATCTGTCAATTTGGAATCCATTAGCATTGTTCGAGCCATTTCCTGTGTAATTATCATCCATTATGATAATGTTCCTTTGTCTCTGAACCACTCTCTGAACCAATATATGAATCCATGCTCTCATCCATTGTCATATATCTATCCAAACCTGCTAAGTGTTCTTATGAATCCATCTCTGTCCATACTGTCCAAGACTCTACTTGCGCAGCTGTCCATAATGCTGACCCATTTATCACTATACTATCATGAAGTATTGATTAATCTATCAAAATGTACTTCTGCTAACTGACTGCTCCAAATCTGTCTTCTCAAACTATGCAAGCTTCTCAAAGGATTGTTCTTTGTTCTGTCACAGCTATCGCATAGACTTGACCTATCTAATATTCATATGACATGAGAGTCTCTAAGCCAGATGGTTCAAAACAATTCCTACTCTAATGTGTATTCATCATCATCTTCATCAGTAGATTCATTATCTCTTTGATCTCTAACTTCTTTGTTTCTGTTTGTGGATTCATCTTTCACTATAATCCCTGAAAGTAAAATATATTGAACCTGTTCCTTATTTACCTATCCTTCCTTTCTTTCAGTTATTTTCCAAACCTTTATGTATTTAACATATTTCTTTTTCTCTATAGAATTTTCTTCATCTTGTTTTATTGTCAATCTTGTGATCTCTAGTACCTAGTATTTGTTCACCTGTTCTTCCTGTTTTCTTATCCATACTTTCTTATATCTGATATCAGTGTTCTCTTGCATGGAAGTATCAATCATGCTTCTACAATCACTGGCTATGTTTCCATAGTTATGACATTTGTAACACTCAATGTTACGTGCGGCCACAGAAGCACTTCTTGCTTGAACATTTCTTTTACAATCCCTGCAATCTGCAACCTTATGTCCAAAATTAGTACAATAAAAATAATGACCATAAAAGAAATTTTCATACCTGGGAGTGAATGATCTTCTTTGTGGTGTAGTCCTTCTAAATTTCCTCCTTGACTGGTCATGATTGAAGCTTATTTATGGTTTGAACATAGATGGTATTCTTGAATATGTATCTTCAATAGTTTTCTTATATTTTGGTTGACCATGATTCCTTCCTTTGAGTACTTCTTTTCTAGCATCCTAGAGTGCTTATCTTCATTCTTTGTAATTGATGTGGATGTTTTTGTCTCTTCAATGTTCTTTTTGAGCTTCACGATTTTACTTCTCAACATGACAACTTCTTCTTCAAGCTTCTCAACCTGTTCTTCTCTCTTTAATATCTGAGACTTCATGACTTCTTCTGTTCTCTTCGCTTCTTCAAGATGAATGTTTAATGTGATTATTTCTTCCTCAAGTACTTTCTCTTCTTGAACAAACTATGACTCAATATTCTTTAGATCGTTAATTATTTCCTTAAGATGATCTGTCAATATCTTCTCTCTCATTTATGATTCTTCCTTCTGTGTTTCTATGCTGGATTCCAAACACTTATTTTGATATTCAATATTTTTTTTGATCTTTCTGGCTTCTTCTAGATGAGTTCTTAAGTTCTTGATGACCTATTGGGCTTCTTCAAAAATGTGAACACTTTCATTTTGTTTCATAAATTCTTTATTGAGTGACTTGTGTTCTTCTCTTAGTTCATATAAAGCACTAATCAATTCTGCCTCATAATTGTCTTTTTTTTCAATTTGTTTTTCTGTCTCATTTCCTTCATGGCATTATATTTCAAGATGTCTGTGTTTTTAACAATTGAAGAAAAAAAAACATACCTCTGTTGATTATGTACTCTTCATCTTCTGAATCTATTTGACACGGTGAACATATTTCTTCTTGATATGTACCTGCATCTTCTTTGGCATTTTTAGAATCTGTGATGGGTGAAGAATACATGTCATGTAACTTATCCCAAAGTTATTTGGCTGATGAACATTTACCAACCTTTTCTCTTACCGGATTAGGTAACCCTTCCCATATGAAATTCATTTCTATTTTGTTATTATTCTTCAATTCCTTCTTGGCTGCAGTCTTTTCCCTTTTTGAACTATCATATCCTGTAACGACTAATAGACAAATATAATGCCCCTGTGCATGTAAAACTACTTTCGTCCTTATGCTCAACATATCATACTTTAAACCATTATGACCATTAAACAATGTTAATCCATTCTCATAATAATCCATGATCTCCTTCTAGTGGTTAAACTATTTCTTAAAGGAACCTGCTCTGATACCAATTGTTGGATTACTAAGAGGGGGGGTGAATCAGTAATAGAGAAATTCAATCATTTTTAATCACAATATGAAATTGTTATATCAATGTAGAATTATCATCCAATAGTTGCAGAGTAAATAAAAAATGAACAAATGAGCAATCATACACATACACAGTACAACAGTGTTTTTACATGGAAATCCAAAGAGGGAGAAAACCACATAATTTTTTTTCTTATATGTCTTTAAGAATTACATTCATTGGAAGCACCAACTTCCTTTGTTTTCCAGTTGCAAATGGAAGGAGGCTCCAACCCCCTAGTTTCTCAGTCTACAACCTAAGGGAAGCTCCAACTCCCCAATTCTTTGGCTACAACCAGAAGGAGGCTACAACCCCCTATGTTCTTCAGCTACAAAAGGAAGGTGGATAAAACCACCTTTCCTTGCCCCATCCAATCGCCACGATGTAGAAGTAGAATGATGGAACCAATGTCACACTATCACTATGAGATATACTGATGTAAACCTATACCAATCAACCAATAATCAACCTATACCATAAACAAGTGCATCAATCATGCACCAACCTATACCAAACAACCTATAATGAACATGTACCATAAACAAGTGCTCAACCATGCACCAATATGTACCAAAAAACTTGTAATCAACCTATACCACAAACAAGTGCATCAACCATGCACCAACCTGTACCATGAACAAGTGCATCAACCATGCACCAAACTTGTACAAATAACATGCCACAACAACCTGTCCAAATAACCTCTCACAACAACCTGTCTCATCAATCTCATCAACCAAATTAGATCTACTCACCATGATCAATCACCAAGACAAATCTCAAATATGTGCATCAACCAAGCATACCACAACAACTCATAATTATCACCAAGATCAATATGTGCTTCTAATAATATAGCAATACAAGTATGCTACATCATCCATAAACCATGTGTCAACAATACTACTAACAAGTGCCTACAACCATGTACCAAGTATGTACCAATCATGTATCAACTACTCTTCAACTATGACTCATCAAGATGTACCAACATCATCAAATATACACGTCATGTATGTGCCAACTCATCAACTACTTGTCTCAACCATGTACCCAACATGTAATGCAAACAAAAGCCCTCATTAATTTCATCATCCAAATCTGATTTGTAACTCTGTAATATACTTGGTGTATATGATCACATACCAACAAACCTTAACGTTAACAACAAGAGACTAGCATTTTCATCAAACTTTACTTTAGTCTCACATGACTAATTTTGGATTAGTCAAAAACCCTAACTTTCAATAATCATAACTATGTACCTGTAATGAATAAATATCTGAAAATGGTACACAATTTTAGTCAATGTATTTTATGCAATTCCTTCAGTTTTCACTACTTTGAACCTCTCAGAAAAAGGAGTTATAGCAAAAATGGCATACCTTGTTTAATTTTGGCTTATTCTAGAGAGCAATCTTGTAGAGCATGCCTCGCACGGATAATTTTTTGTATGGATCTAAAAATTGTACAAAGAATACTATAGACTGTACTCTAATCAACACACTTGGTCTTACTGAATTTGGATATGTTATGAAGAAGTTATGACGTTTTTACTCAAAACACATGTTTTGGACTAGTTTCAAGACTAGCCACAAACCCTATTTTCCACGGAGTGTAACTCCAAATATACAACGACCCACAAGCTAAAATTTGTACCACGGATACTTGGATATGTTTCCTCAACGGAATCCCAATTTAATGGTCTAAATCATTCTATAAAAAAAAGGTATTGCGAAAATAGTGAGATGACCTGTAAATAACATACCTTAGAAAGCATCATCAAAATAATTTATCCTCCCTTGAATTTCAACCTTCTTTACTTCACCTTCCCTCTAAAATTAGGGTTAGATATCCTTTGTTTACCTCATTCACCTATAGATATCCAATATGCTAAATAGTGATTAAAATGAGAGAGTCTTTTCTCTTATTTATACTTTCATGTTGCTTCCTCGAGGGGTTACCTTTTAACCATCTTAACACACTTTCCTTATTTTAGGGTTAACCCACTTCTAATTTCTCCATTAACTTTATTATTTAAATAATTTCTTTTGTATTCACTTTGAGTTATAGTAAATTCATCACTTCACTTTATTATTTACCTTCTAAAATATCTTAAACCACTTTGACTACTTTGACCGTTTGGGGCTTTTAGATGATTCATGAGGGTTCTCCAACTTCACATGGCCATAACTCTCTAACCGTGAGGAGTTATGTGATGTTCCACATACCATTGGAAATAGCATGACATGTAATATCCATATATAATATTCTTGCCTTAATATATATTAAATCTCATTCCATTATCCATCAAACAAACTTGGGTCCATTACCCAAACCTGGGTTCTCCAACTTCTCATGGCCATAACTCTCTAACCGTGAAGAGTTATGTGATGTTCCACATACCAACGGAAATAAAATGACATGTACTATCAATATATAATATTATTACATTAAAATATACTAAACTCATACAATTGTACATGAAAAAACCTTGGGTCCATTACCCAAACCTTTGTCCTACCAGAATTCTCTACCGGACTTTCTCCAAGGGTTGACATCAATCACTAAGGGTTAATATAAATATACAATATCACTCTCCAATGGTTGAAATCAATGAAAACCAACAATCCATACCAACTTTCCATCAACCTAAGCCAACGTTTTGACAGTTTTCCTTGTAATCATGTATTGATAGTTACTTAACATTTTCTATTTATAACAAAAATTTGAAGTTGCAAACCACCCTGGTGGAAAACTGTGTAAATAATCAAGCCTTGGAAAGTGGAGGATGCGATTCTAGAATTTCTATGCTATGATTGAAGA
>SNQJ01S0020437.1:14840-52805 GCA_010110895.2 Picea sitchensis
GATGGAATGTAAGGTAGCTAGAGAGGTAGTGGGGGGGCCTAGAGGGCCCATAGTGATAATAGTGGAGGCCATTCAATGTAAGGTGGACTAGGTCCACTATATTATTAAATAAGGCCCACTATGGTAGTTAGATATAATAAATGGGTAGTTAGATAATGTAAGATGACTTCTTAGAAGGTTCTACTTCTAGAAGATTCCTTCTCTAAAATGTTCTTAGGTGATGGTAGCACTATATAAAGGGGTTGAAGCAATGTAATGGGACATGAAGAGAAGTATTGTATTGTGAGTTGAAGCTCATTAGGAGGAAGCCCCCTCGAAGAGGCAAGTGAACAAGAGAGGATCCCTTCCATAATAGGATCCATTGTATGGTGTTTCCCTACCTCAAGGGTTTTGATATAGTAAAGTGGTGGTTTTCTATATGGTTTCATATATCTTGTGTGGTAATTATATTCATATATATTTGGATCTATTGTGATATTTTGTATTTAGTTCTTTAGTTCTTAACATTTTCTCAATTTCATTCTTCTGGGCAAAGGGATGACGATAAGGCCGAACATTGGGAGGAAGACTGCCCAGGATGAGAGGGATGGAATGATCATGAACTCAAAAAGAAGGGGGAAGTTCTTGGGGGTTGGTAAAAACAACATGGTGGCAGGAGAGGATAGATTGGAGGTCGAGATGCATAGAAGGTGTCTCAACAACATGAATGGAGTGGATTTGGGCTATAATTCCCGAATGACCTTTTTTGAGGAGCTTTTCCATGCGATGGGAACTGATGATCTCAGGGGAGCCTACAATGATGCCTTGGAACTTATACTATTGTCCCTCCTGTTGGAATTGCATGGTTAAGTCCTTAAAATCCATGAGAATGGGGCCTAGAGTGTGTAACCATTCAACACCTAGAACAATGTCACAACAACCCATGTCTATAGAAAACATATGGGATTTCAGGTGATATTGACCAATTTGGAGTTGCACATTTTCACATCGTCCCCCACATTTCATGGAACCACCATTGGAAATCATGATATGAAAATTATTGATGGCACAGATGTAATAATTTACTTCTTGGGCAATGTAATGATAAATAAAGTTATGGTTTCTACCACTGTCCACAAGGATGATGACTTTCCTATTTTTGATGCAACCAATTAATTTGATAGTTTGGGGAGTAAAGAAGCTAGTGAGGGCATTAAGTGAAATCATCGGGTCAACGTTTGGTGGTTTAGAGGGTGGGGTGAGGTAAGAAGGCAATGGTAGATCCTCTATAGGCGGAATAACAACATCTTCTTCAAAAAGATCCTCATTCACAACCATACAAAGATTTTATTCCTTACACTTATGCTCGGGAAAATATTTGTCATCACAATTATAACAAATACCCTTGAGTTGATGTTCAGCCATTTCAGCCCTGGTTAATTTCTGGATCTTGAGGGGAAGTGCAAGAGGGGGAAAATGGGTGGGTTTAGGGCGAGGAGGAAAGGAGGGTTTGGGGGTCTAGGAGGACACAATTTGTTGGGCTTCCTTGGCTCGTTGAGTAGCTTCCAACCAATTCTGGAGGCATGCCATGAGGACATGCGCACAAATTTTATCTTTGAGGCCATTGATACAACATTCCCTAAAGAAAGCATCTAACATGCGCTCCATTCTAAAATCCAAGTGCTCAAATGTGGCAATAAAGTCTTCCACTATCCCAGACTACTTTAACTTGGTCAAACGACCTAAATGGTGGGTGTCAGAGTCAAAGAGGTCATAAAGTTTGGCCACAAACTGTGTCCAAGAAAGATACTCTTGGCGTACCTTTTTCCTCCATTTCCACCATTGCCATCGTTTTGGATCCATATGTAGGACACCATAACAGAACTTGGGTAAATCATTAGTAATTCCATGCAAAGATAAATAATGTTCCATTTGGGTAACCCAACCTGTAGGATCCGATCCATCAAATTTGTTCACCTCAATTTTAGGAGGGCAAAGGTCTCGTGAAAAGTGAGTAGTATGAGGGCCTTGGTAATGGGAAGAGTCATGGTCATCCTGATATGATGGTTGTTCAAAAGAGAAAGGGTTCTGGGAATGACCCAGTAAGTGTTCTTTGAGGTGTTTGATGTAGGAACATTGTTCCTATATGTCTTTGATGTGGGAACATTAGACCTTGAGGATCTCATAGTTGAATTGATGGAGCTAATTCTGGCACTTATATGCTTGATGTCTTCCTTGTGCTGGTGGTTGTCAGCAATCAAGGCATTGAGTTCTTGGGTTCGTGTAGTAGTCATTTGGACAAAGGAGTAGGAAAATTATATAGGGGAAACAAAAGGGGTTTGGAGGTGTGTGGGACCATGGAGAAAAAAGGGTGTCAAATGATAGGTACCACTGCGATCAGGGCGAAAAGGGGGATCCAAAGGATAGGAGCCAAATAAGGTGTCAGAGACAGGTCGAGTCCACAAAAAAAATTGTGTTAAAAATGATAGGTATCACTAGAATCAAGGTGGAGAGAGGAACCTAGTGGGATAGGTCCAAAATAAGTGTGCCGACGGGACCACTATACTCATTTTTTTTGTTTTTTGTTTTTTTTTACTCCTGCGGAGTTATACTATAGCCTAAATAATATTGAAGTGACAAAATGCCCAAATGCTTAACAGGAAGAAATGTGTAGAAATTTCACAACCATAATGCAAAAGGCACAGTTGCACAACAATATATCTTGCATGTTCAATTTTTTTGTTTTCATCCCCAGGGGTAGGATATTCAAGGTTTCTAGAGACAAGAGTTCTCCCTGTGCTATAGCTCTCTGATATACGTGCGGGGTCCAACAGTAGTACTTGGCCCAAAATCTCAGGGCACCAACTAAGGAGGCTAGACCGTTCCCTTAGCCGTACTACCCAACTACCAAGGTACTATAGAGTATCTTCTTGAGTGTTGTTCTTGGTGGCACTATAACAGTCGGGCGACTGATCAATTTATCTATGGAGGGCTTCAGGATATCTAGGTTGATTCGTATACAGGTGTTGTCCGATGCACTACCACTTGAAGGGGTACCAACATGGGTTACAAGGGTGTCCAACAAATGTGCGCTTAGGTATCACTTGTATTTCATGTGTGTATGACTCCCCGACCATGGGTTTATGCGCGTAACGACAAATATCTGTAGCTTTAAGACGTTAGAATACGTCTCTACCCTGAAAAAAAAATTTAACCCACGATTTTTTGTCGAGGAAGGTGCTCTCATACCACTTGTAGTATTCCAGATATAAAATAGTATGCAAAACATAAATATTTTAGCTAGAAATGACAGAGAAGAAATGATATAATCAGAACAATACCAGAATAATACCAGAATAACACTATAATGAGCACTTTGATTACTGATAGCAATGTTCACTTGCCTCTTCGAGGGGGAAACCTCCAACAAAGCAGAGCTCTATTACAATAATATCCAAGACAAGATTTCTCATACCCTCTACTTCTATTTATACTCTATCTATCCAAAAGAACAATCTAGAGGAAGATCCTTCTACAAGTGGAAGCTTCTATTAGGTCTTCTTACATTTGACTTATTTTTCCTTATTGTTAGGCCTTATTAATATTGGCCTTTATTACATGGAATCATATTATTCTACCTATGTGATGGGTTAGGGACATTAGGTCCCTAACAATAAGTTTCCACAAAAGAGGGGAGGATCTAGGAGGGGGTCCAAGGGGGAACTATTCATGCGTATCAATCCTAACCCACTTCCTACAATTATATTTGTGGATGAACTTTCTAATTTCCTTTTGAGTGTATCAAAGCCCTAATCATTAAACACATGTAACAGAGTTGGTGTGAAAAGTCACATCCCATAGTTATTGAGAGCATGGGTGTTGAGTATAATCAACCTTAGGGAATGTGAGAGTCGACATGCATAGGAAAAAGGGAAATTTGAATGGGTAGTGTAGGTAGTTTTTACATGCAACTTTTGGGACAACAAGAGTGTGGAGAGTGTTGGAGGTTGAAGACAACCATAGTTGGTTTTGTGGGTAGCTTGTTGACTATAATTTCATGATGAAGCAGACTATTAGGTTTATAGAGTGAGATTATGTGTGAGATATTTCCCCAACAATAAGTGAGCTCGTTGCTATGATATTTTCTTGTTGCAGATGACATCCCTCAAGTCCCCAACAAAAGAGATTGCTATCCAACCTGTGCTAGAGTCTCGAAGGGAAGTGGGAAGGCCCAAGGAACTGTGTGCAATGAAGGGGGGTCCCATTCTTTGGGGTGTGTATATTGAGGGGAATAGAGCTAGTGGATTGTGATAACTGTAGGAAAATTAGCTTGTTGTGGGTTATATTGGGGTGTGAGTGGAAAAAAAAGAGACACCCTTTTCTTGTGGATTCGTAGACATATCTTGAGGGTGATTTGCTATTGATATTTGGAGCAATAAATCTATGGTTGGGTGGAATGTTCATCCTCTGAAGATGGTTTCACATCTAGTTTAAAAGATAAGTTTTTATCTATGTTTATCTATTCTTATTTATATGATTTATTTGTCATGCATAAACTCTAAGTTTTAAGCATTTTTATGTTGCTATGTGAATGTTAATTTAGCTATATTCATGTTTTAAAAATGTTTTTGGTTACATGAACGTTTTTAGCATGCACACATTTGATTTATTTGACATCCAAAAATTATAAGTTGTTGGGTTTAGTAGTGGGGACACTATAGAGTGGTATCAGAGCTTTTGGTTCAACACTGAACCTGTATGGGCCAAAGACCAATGCATATTTAGTAAATTCATTGTTGTAGAGTTTTGATCTATGAAGGATTTGGGGAAAATTGTGAAACTGTAGTGAAATCCCCAAAATTCTAAGCAAATTTAGGTCAAATTTGCCTTCAAAACGATTGAGGAGATGATCAATGCCATCGATCTACAAATTGCAGAGTTAAATTTGTCCTTGAAGGTCGAATTTTGTATTTTCATGGCAACTAAGGAGTTAGTAAAAATCAATAGTCTATGTCACATTTGACTTGGCGATCAATGGCCAAAATGCATTTTGGATCAGTTAAAATTTTTAAGTTCATTGAAGAAAATTTCTGAAAAAAGTATGAAATCTTCGAAAATTTTAATTTTTCAGGATTTTTGAAAAATTTCGTACAAATGATGATGTGGACCATATCTATGACATGGACTGACAAGGTCCATGGTGGTATAAGGAAAGGGTCATATAATGGATTTTGATGGATCAATAATCGATATCACAATTGATTTTGAGATCAATGGCCCATATTCATCCTAGATACTAAGTTTTTAAGGGTTCGACGAAATTCTGTGAAGTATGGACATTTTTGCAGTTCGTCAATGAAGAAAATCGTCGATCAACAATGAAGTTTGAGAAAACGACGACCCATATCGCATTCTATTTTACGATCAATGGTCAAGATCATCTACACATTTTGTGAAGTATTGTGAATCGATGATCGAGATCACTTTGATTTTGAGATCGACAACCCAGATTCATTATAGATTTGGTCAAAAACCTCTAAGTTTCGAAGTTCAACAAAATTCTACAAAGTACAAACCTTTTCGAAAATCACCAATCATCGATGGAGCGATTGAAGTTCGATGAGATCTTATGAAGTAGTGACCTTTTCAAAAATCGACAATTGTAGATAAAGTAATAAGAGTTTGGCAAAATCTTATGAAGTAATGACATTTTCTAAAATCGTTGATGCAAAAGAAATTCACTAATTATCGATGGAAGAAATAAGTCAATCATCAATAGAGGGAAAGAATGAGGATGACATGATGACATGCGGACATCAACAACTACGTGCCATGTCATGCCATATCAACTAAATAAAATAATCAAAAATAAAAAATAAAAAATCATTTAAAAACATAAAATAAAAATTAACTTATACTTCTATTTATTAAAACAAAACAAAGTAATCCATAAATATAAATTAAAAAAAAAATCTTAAAATATATATTTAAATCAATAAAACAAGGTGCTTCATTGAAATCCGTCCCTTTTCTCTCTACAGAAGGGTGTTCATTTCCGTATATAGTGTCATCACCGCCACTCATAAAGATTATTCGTTGGTTCAAATAATTTTTTTGTTTTAAAGATTCGTCACAAGAATTTAAGTTCGAATATATGTGGGATAAAGTCAAACAAAAAGTGACTCTCAAGCATTAAGGGTACGATAACTTATATTTAATTGGCTATAAAGACTTATGTGGAACGCCCAATTTTATTCTACTTTAATAAATAAAATAGGAAATATGTATTTATGAAAAAATTGGACATATATATTGTATTTATTTAATTATTTTTTATTCAAATTCTTAAATTTTCCTGTTACATCTGTTATTCTTTATGGATGTGAAGTTTGGGGTTGTAGTAGCTCTCATGAATCCTGGAGAAAGATATTGCAAACACAAAATAATTTTATAACCTACAATCTCAAAATTAAAGGAAATACACTCTATCCCATCCTCCTCTTAGAAATAAGCCTCTCCCCCATTCAGAGCATGGCTATGACTAGATACCTAATGTATAAGAACAAATTAAACAACATGGAAGACAAGAGGCTACCTAAAATTTCTTCAAAATCAAGCCATAACCACCATCGACTCAAGTGAGGATGGCATAAAGACACCCTGTCTTGGCTAAACTATTGGGGAATCATGGAAGAAACCATTTTGCAGAATAAAGATACTATTAAAAAAATGTCAAATCAAAATTTAAGGAGAAAATGTGGTGTGATAAAGAGTTAGGAAAGAAAAAAAATTAGGGTATTATAAAAGAGATGTAATCAAGCGTAATCTAGAAGATCAAAATTATCTATCGTTTTTTCCAAGTGTGAAAAAATAAGCATTGCTAAGATAAGAACAAATTCTCGTGAGCTCCATGAGTGAAGAAGATGGTTGGTCAATTCCTAAAGCGCCATGGGATGAAAGTGTGTGCCACCTTTGTGACACTAAGAATATTGAAGATGAAAGACACTTTCTCTTAGGGTGTCGATACTATACCCATATTAGATCTCATTTTTCAAAATATTTATCACACACTCTGAACCTTCCTAACCTCTTAACTCAAAGTGTGATCTTGGAAATTTTCTCTTAATGCTTTTAGAACACATAAATAAATTCTAAAGAATTGCAGTAATCACTTACCCTCTTTAAGGTTTGATAGACCAATTAGGTCTTAGTGAATAGATTATCCACATCACCATCATCATCAATAGAATAATTTTTATTAAAATCCTCATACACATAATATAAATAAGTTTTATTAAAATACTTACATATTTATATTTATAAAGACAAAAACAGATTTAGTTTAGTTTATATTTATATTTATCATATTTTATATTATAGATGTTTTTTTTTCTAGGTTGCTAAAGTTTTGGAAAATTTAGAGTACTTCCTCTCATTTAGAGAATAGTATGGAAGTTAAACCCTAGAATCTTCGGAGCACAATGTTATTACAACAATATGCTCGTTATGAGCTCAAAATGTTACTCTTGGATGGGGATGATTACAAGAGTGGGCCTAATGGTTAAAAAAAATGTGTTTCCTCATAAGAGGTCCCAAGTTCAAATCGAGGAGGGTAGAGATATGTATACCTTCGTGGGCACTACCAGTCAAATCATTTGGTAGGAGGGGGTCCCTTGTCCCACAAACAAGGGGTCTCATACCTGTTGGTGTGTTAGCTTGGTGTGACAGCAAACATTGGTGTGTGTGTGTGGTATTCCTTACAACCATCCAAATTAAACTCAATTCAAATATCATACATTATGTAGTAATTTAATTATTATTAAATACTTAGAGAAATTAAAAAAGAAAATTACATAATTATATATTAGTTATCAATTTTTGAAATACCAAGGTATATATATATATATATATATATATATATATATATATTCAAAATTCACACAATTTATAAGGTAAAAACAAGTTTATTTTATTTTTTTTATATTTATCATATTTTATAGTACAAACATACATTAATTAAATATCATTAATGGAAGTTGTTGAACAATTGGTTTGGATCGTTGGTTTTCATTGATGTCGATGCTTGGAGATTGATTAATCCAGCCCATAAAAGATGTCACGAAGTCCTAGATATGTGGTTGAGATTAGTGGTGAGTTAGTTGTGATTGATGAGTGGTTTATGTCAGGTACGTGATAGGTGTTGAGGAAAAGATGTAAATGATCTTACTCAAGCATTTTTCAGAGCTTGCGTTGGACAATTGGTTTGGATCGTTGGTTTTCATTGATGTCGATGCTTGGAGATTGATGTCAACCCTTAAAGATGTCTGAAAGTCCTAGAGATGTAGTTGAGATTGATGGCGAGTTAGTTGTGATTGATGAGTGGTTTATGTCAGCAGCTGTGATGGGTGTTGAAGAAAAGATATGAAATGATCTTACTCAAGCATTTTCAGAGCTTGCCTAGCTAAGGAAAGATAGATGAGAATATCACCCTATGTTTATAGCCTCAAAAATTGTTTCCTAACCCACAAGTATTGGTTACAAGGGCTTAAGTTGTTTTTTTATAAATGAAAGATTGCTCAAAAATTCAATATTTTATATATTTTTTGAATATAACAGATGCAAAATTAAATGTGGAGACAAAAACAAAAATACCAAGTCAATAGTTAACATAGATGAGATAGAATATAAATCGCTTATTTCATTCCAATTAATCAAAAGAATCGTTCTCTTTACAAAAATCCATGAGGAAGTTTGGACCAAAGTCAAACTTAGATGTCCCCGATGAAAACCATACAAAAGGACTTCCGACATAAAGTAAAAAACTGAACTTTAAAAGCTAGATCAACTTGCCACAGATTGTTTCCCACTCGACTCTCCACAATATGCTTTATTGGTCATGAAATTTAATTCATAAATAAATAAGTCTACACAGACTATCAAAGATAGATCAACACCTCTGAAAAGCAAGTGTCTAGATGATGTAATTCAACCTTGAATCTTGTTGTCTACAATAGGACCCTGCTGTCATAAAAGAGAATTAGGCTTTCAATGAATTAAAGAATGAATGAAAACTAAACTATCTCAATAAAACTCAAGAGAAAACCTTAGTATGTTTTCTCCTTCTATTCTCCACTTGTTCCTCCTTCTCTTTTTGCCTTTAAGCAATCAAAATTAATTGAAGTTGTTAAACTACCTCTTTTAGTTAAGTTAACTAAAACTCAACTAACTTTTAGTTTAGGGGAATAATTAATATAATAATAATAAGGGTCTTTATTAAATAATAACTAGTAGGTGGGACCTGCTATCACACTAAGTTGTCTTGGGTCTTTAGTTTGATTAATACTTTTTTAAGCCTTAGAATTTTAATTTTTGAGTCTCATCCTCTTAAAGTTTTGAGTCATAGTTCTTGTTTGGTCCTAAATTTGGTTTATGGTTCTAGAACCTCTTTAGCTCATGACTCATTTTTGGTCCCCATCATGACTTGTCCCTAAATTGATTCCTCCCTTTGCTAAACTAATGTGACACCTCTTCCTCTTCACTTATGACCTAGTAAGCATGACTCGTTATACTCGCTTACCTGTCCAATCATTTTTTGATTTGGAAGTGCTGCCTACTCATCAGACAGTTCCGTAGCGCTTGTCACGTTTATCATCCATCTGCTCTAAGTCATGATTTCCATGATTGAGACCGTGTCCCTTGTTTTCAATGCCAGAAGTCGGTTAAAGTGCCTTCAAAAGATCTTTCCTTTATGATCCTTGGTAACAGTTTCTAAATTTTGAAAAGTTTAACATTTCTGCATTGCGTAAGTTTGCCAGTTCTGATCAAGCGACTGCATGGCAACTAAATTTGATGTTGTGAGAGATTCCAGGGCTGAAGTTTCCTCAATTTCATCTTATGATTGCACTGAATATCTCAAAAGGTGTCGACTTTACAGGTATACTGTGCAGCCTCCTTTGCATATTAATTTTCTCAGGAAATTTGTGCTCAGGTTTTTGGTTTGTTAAGCTTGCAGGGTAGTAAGGAAGCCATGTTTGCATAGCTGAAAACGTCCTTGCCTGTGTCTATGGTCAGATTATTGTCGTTTGCTTTAACCATTGAAGTCGCAGGCATGTAATAAAATATGGGCCATCTTTGTACATTTGAAACTTGAATTGAATATTTTTGGTTATTAGCATCCCTTAAGCCTCCCAAGAAACCTCATTTTGAGTCATCGAGACCCCTCAGTCTAAGAAAGCACACAAAGGTGGCAAGATAGTTAGGACAGAACCTGTGGACATGCGCCTTTTTGACACATAGCCCATGGCAAGGGAGATATTTCAAAGAGCAGTATGCCTCTCTTTCTGCCAGAACATGTAGAGAGGCCATCCAGAGGTAGAAAAATAGTTTGCATTAAATTTTGATGGCAAGAAAACCAGAGTTGGGGATTTGGAATTTTAGGTAACTGAAAGCTCCATCTCAGCGGCAACAGGGATTTCCATTTCAGGTGAAAAGTGGTTCAAAGCCATGGTTTTGAGTTCACCCTTTGTTAAATATCTCTTCAAGACTAAATATCAAGCCAATGAGTTTTCTAAGAGTATGCCAAGGAATCAACTGATCGAGCAGTTTTATAGAATTTTGAAAATCATATAGAGATATTTTACTTGTGAAGGGAGATTTTACACCTTGTATCATTACCACATGAGGTTGTTGTTACATTTTACTGGTAATATTGAGATGAATGTTCCTTATTACCTATTGAGAAGTATAGGTAAAATGTCAGATAGGGTGCAATCCAAATCTAAGGATGTGGATTCTAGCCTTTTCCACTCTGGATTGATCAGAATGTTAGTCTTTGAAGAGTTGGGAAAGAAAGATATTTCATGGGAGAATTTTGTGGTTACTTCTCACTTCAAGATGGACCCAACACCTACTCCCCAATCACAGATTGCAGTTCCTTCAACATCCACCAGTATTAAAGCAAGTATCAACAAGAAGAGAAAGGGTAGAGCCCCTATTTTAGAAATCAACAAGCAGGTCATGGAAGCTGAGGGGGAGATTTTGCCTTCTCCACATAGAGATTTATTACCCCCACCTCCACCAGGGTTAGAAGAAGTGCCTTCCTCTACCAAGTTGACATCTAAGAGAGGAAAGAGGATTCTCTTTCCCTCTTCTCCTCCAACAGTCGAAATCAAGGGTAAAATACCTTTCACTAGGTCATGAATTCCTAAGGAGGTTTTCAAAGAGCAGTCTTTACTAGAAACCCCTATGCATAAGGAGAAAGGAAAAAGAATTGAAAATCCTATGGAGGAGAAATCAGAAACCCCTATTTAGAGGAAGAAGGGTAAAGGTACCAAAAGACCTTTGGAGAGGAAAGATGAAGTCTTTGCAACATATTTTGAAGATCCTGTGAAGAACAAAGGAGAAGCCTTTTGTGCAAGAGAAGAAGCATAAAGGAAAGGGTTTTGAGAAAAATGATGAAACACATAAACAAATTCCTGTACAGATGGAAGAAGAGGATGAGAAGAAGCCTGCTGAGACTGTGCATGTCTCTACTCCCTCTGGGTGAACAGACATTCAATAGACTTATCAGACAACTTAAAGAGTCAAGAAAAGAAGTGGCTAAATTGAAAAAGGAAGCCATGTTTGAAAGAGTCAAGATGACAGAACTTATGGATGGCTACAGTCATACCCTTGACTTGGAAATATATGCATCAAGGAGGACTCAACCCCTACATAGACAACTCCAGAACCTTTACATGCAGAACAAATGCTTCTAGGCTTAGAACAGGAAGCTAAAGGTAGAACTGAAGCATTTCCAAGATGAGGTAGCCCAAAGGAATTTACAGGTGTTGGTTGAGGCTGCCATTGAAGATGACAAACCATCAGCTAAGGAGAGCACAACTATATTGAAGAAGCCTGCCAGTGCTAAGAAGAAGAATCCTGCTGAGTCAATTGAAGATACTCTTTCTACCAGAAAGAGTGTGAGGCTAAGTGTCAAGATGACAAAATAGTTGGTAAGGAGTAAGCTCCATTTTTTGGGATTGTTCATTTTTGGGAGGGTTAACTAATATGGAAATATTATATTTTCCATCTATACAGGCTTCTAGGCATTTAGCTATATGGATTTTGAGTTTTTGCTAAGTGCTAGCTTCACTCACTGGTAAAAGAACTACCTATGGTATAGTCAAGGAACCTAAGTAAAATGGTTTTGTCATCATGGAAGGACACAATTTGCTATGCACATGTTCAAGATTCAAAGAAGCTACATTTTGGCATTGCTACCCAAACCTGTATGCAGACACGACGTAAGTGGCGCTACGTAAAAGCACTGCGTAATATTCCACAGAGCACAAAATTGGTATACGGGTGTAACACAACGATGCTACCCACAGGTGCTACGTAATATTTGGCAGGGAGCATTTTAACACACAGTCACAACACACAGGGGTGCTACCTAATGGTGCTACCAAATATTTTATAGGTGAAACACACATGCACTACCTAATATTTCAACAGAGGACCAGTGTTGGCGCATATATGCATCACTGTGGCACTACCTACCCAGATTTGCGGTGCACTACCCAAATTTGATTCTCTCCTTATTCCATTTTACGGTGCACTACCCAGATTTGATTCTCTCCTTATTCCATTTTACGGTGCACTACCCATATTTTCTACCCAAGGAAATTCCCAGCAAATGCCAGGAATCTAGGAGGACTAGGCCAACAACGTTTTGGATAAGTTGATAATGGAGAAAGTTACAGAAGTAGCAATAGACATTTTGAAGACAACTACATGCTCCAAAGGGACACATGGAAAAACAAGAGCTGAGTAGAAAAAGAGGATCAAAGAAGTTAGAAGCATGATTGGATTAATCACCAACATTTCCCTATTTTATAGCATAGGATGTTATTCTAGTTGTTAGAACAAATAAATGTTTATAGATTTTCAAGTGAAGGAGGCCAGCTCATACCTCTAGTTGTTTCCTCCCTTTTTGTTATAAATAGATAGATCAATTTCTTTAGTAGGTTCGGATGGTTGAGCAAGGCTCCCTTTATTTTGTAATATTTTGATGAAGTGACTATGATCTAGTGATGTACTAGACTTAAGACTTTTTGGCTAATAGAAATCAGCTTCCTTTCTAGTCTATTTTCTTCAGTTGCTAATTTTTCATGCTTTGAAGGATTCACATGAATTATTGTGGTTATGTGATGGTGGATGTTTGATCATTACATTATCATGCTGTTTATTTATCTTTCTTAGTTTCTGATGTCAAGAAGATATTGTGATTAGAAACTTTCTTCCTTAGACTTTTGTAGACCTGATGTTTGCAGCAGTCCCTACACTCCTCTCACTCAATTCTTCCCTCTATTCATACTTACTCCCAAACTACTGGTAGAATTTAGCCAAGACCTTAATTGCTGGTGCATGCTAGCCCTATTGTCTGAGTTAGAACATTACCATTTGAGTCCTTTTCCATTTGACCCATTAAAACACTCTATCATTCACATATAACTTTATGGGTACTGGGCTTGCCTTCCCTGCAATCTGAAGGTGACTCCTAGTGCTAACAGGACCCCTTGTGACTCCCTTTAGTTTCTTAACAAACATAAACACAACTAGTCAATCAATCAAACAAATTCCTCCCTGTGGCTCCCATCATCATTCTCATAAGTTGAAAATTAATATCAATGATATTTTAAACCATATCCAAAAAATATAATATCCAAAATATCCAAAAATAGTGTGTTGTCCAAAAACTTCAGCAGTCAACTGTTCTCAACAATCAATAAATAAATACACTCAAAAACCAGATTTTCCACTTTGGGAGGCAATTTTCCCTTTGTTGCTACTATCTCCCTTTGATTTTTATGAATTAGCCTTAGGTTGTGTGGAGCCTTTAGGCCTGATCTCACTGATAGCATGAGAGAAATCATCTCTCAAGTGCACGTGGGATGAAACAAATTTGGCAGAGTCACTTGAGGGAGAGGAGGAGGCAACAACAAAAACTTTTTCTTTATTAGGTGCATGGTGGGCTTCCGTTTTGAGCCTCTTTATTGCGTGGGAAGAATGTACAGGTGAGTGAGTAGGGGAAACTTGGAAAATTGGGTTACCTGGTGAAGGAGGAGTAGGTAGAGACAAATTGGGCCAACCACGATGTTGGGAGACTATTGGATGAACAATCTTTTTCCATCTATCATTTTCAGGGACTTCAAGTTGTAATGAAACATGAGGGCGAACTGGGATGCCAGGGACATGTTGGGGTTGGACGGGAGGCCTTTCTGGCCTAGGTTGGACTACCCCTTGTCCAATCCAGTTGAAAAATCCAACTTGGAAGAGATGGTTCAACTCTTGTGGATCTACATCAAAATATATTGAAAACCTTGTCCTTCTAGGGCCCCTATTCCAATTTCTATTCCACCCATGACATCCTCTGCTGAAGAAGCTCATTCCTATATGCAACATTTAATAGCAACTAGTTTCTTAAAAAAACCATACATGACATCTCTTTAAATATGAAACAATTTTTGGCTCAGCAACACATCAGACTCATGTAATCCAATCCATAAAAGTCGTTTAATACTTGTCAATGAGCAGGGGGTGAATAAGGGTTCTGGTATATCTAAGGGGTTGTATTGAGTGAAAAATGATAAAATGAAAGGGAGTAGATCATAATTACTTCTCAACAAATCATCAAACAATCAACTGTATTGTAATAACAAACATATCAACTATAACTCATCTTTGTGTCATCCTTCAATTTCTATAATACTGAGTTTTCATTTAATTTTAAGAAAAGGGCATGCAAAGTGAATTTGGGAATGTGAGGGGATTTGTAATGTGCGAAAAACGTAAGAGAATGGCAGGGAAGTTAATGGATATTGTTCATAAAACAAATTAAGTAATATCATAACTCTGTATTAAAATCAATCCAGAAAAAACCAACACCATACGAACAATTACTATGTATCATACTGTTCGTTGTTTCAATATTTAAATTTCCCAAAACTTCTCAATTCATAACAGTCTGTGCCATCATACTCATAATCGAAAAAACTTTCATTTCAATAGTCCTATTAAGAAAACACTAATCTTTTATATCTTTTCTTTTAAGGATTTAAATAAAAACGCACAACAATATGCTCGACCTCTATACCATAATGCATCACTATAACATCTATTGTCTACCAATTTACAATCATTTCCCAATTAAAATATGCACGGGTCCCTTTTTCAAACATGCACAAACTTCTAAAATATGCTTGATTACACACATTCTTCATCATATCAATCAACAAGGTGTTGCAATGAAACCACATTCAACATAAAACCCTACCCTTATAACTATTGATATAACCATTAATAATCTGTGCGATGATTCACTAATATATGCACAGTGAACATAACCAATTACACACAGTCACCATTTCCACAAATAGCCATAACCTTGATCAGCCCTAGAAAAACACACAGGTGTTTCCAATTTCAATCACGACCATACTGTAAACTCACAGTGAGTGAAATCATAACAGAAAGAAGACATCCTTTGAATGTATATAAGTTCTCATTCCCAATTGTAACTCTTCAACCAATTTAATCATAAAAATATGGGATAGGGACTTGGCGAAAAACTCCATAACCTCTCCATTGATAACCAATATTTTACAACCAAGAATATGCCTGGAGGAACAAAGACCATTGGAGATTAAAATCGAGCTCTGTTGAAAACAAATGGAGTGAGACAATCAAGAGCGCACTCACCAATAGCACAAAGAACTGGAGGTCTTTAGAGACTTATCAACCAAAGTCAAAAATACCCTTTGAAACAGACACAACAATAAGCCACATAGTCTTCTTATTACTCCCAGTCTGTCCAATGGAAACAACAGTCAACCACAGAGGAAAAAAACGACAGGTAGGGTAGAAAAAGCCAGTGCACATAGTGCGTTTTACACTTGCAAAGGAGAGGTGAAGTTACTAAACAATGATAGTTACAAAGAACACATAGAGATATAACCTCAGTCCATTTTCTTAAGAGTCGAACAACCTGACAACAATACCAATGAGGATGCATAATGCCAAGGTATAACTTATATCACTCCACAACCATGCAATATATATTAACGTTATGGACACCCTGAGACTGGATCTTGGGATACTTTGGTGAAAGGATAATGAGAATGAGCCCACAACCATGAATCTAGGTTGAAGAAAATACACAACAACCGAATGGAAATCTGAACACAACTGGATAGGGTTACACTCGTGACTGTGAGGGAACAACTGACAATAATACACAGAACGAAACTCTCCACCATCAATAAAGAGCGATAATACCACATTCACTTAATATCCATAGATACCCACCATGATTTTAAAATGATAGAGCAACCAATGAATGCACAACTTAAACAAAAACCAATTCTTTTGCTTACAATCTGAAACAATTACAGTCATAACAAAGAGAAATATCACATATTTACACAGTTGAAATTCTTAGGAACATACAAAACCAAGCATTACTGATCCATTGTTTGTTCATACATAGAGAATAATTCATGGATGGAGTGAAAAATAACCATACCTATAACAAAGAGCTTAAAAGGGCGAGCTGGTCGAGCTTTCTTCTTCCCAAGAGCCTAAAATGCAGAGCTTAACCATCAACAGACCGAAATGAAACAAGGAAAAATACTAGGGTGACGACCGATGGGGGGAGTATGGAGTGACGTGCATTTAATGCACGTCTTTTCTATCTCCTATCCTATTCAATTCAAAGTACAAGACAACCAAACATTCACCATCTCATTTAACCATGTATTCAATGCCCAAACAATTGAAATCTGTGACAATATTCCTTGCCCAATGCACCACCCAAACATTCACACGTTAACCTTTGCCAAGGTCTATGCCATATCATATGTATTGCAATGTTATATGCACCCAAAATAAATCAAATGAAAATCACATAGCCACTAACCAACCATATAATAGTTAGGACTAACACTAACATTTTTTACTTTTCCATTTGCATGTAACCCTTAACATAGCTCAAACATAGATCCTTTCCCTTTTGGATTTTTTTTC
The DNA here is from genome assembly GCA_010110895.2 of Picea sitchensis. NCBI lineage: Eukaryota > Viridiplantae > Streptophyta > Pinopsida > Pinales > Pinaceae > Picea > Picea sitchensis. Next base: position 31,884 of record SNQJ01S0020437.1, read on the forward strand.
ATAAGTTTTCTTTCTTTTTTTTGGTTATGTTATCACTAACATATTTCTTGTATATATATGGTCGGGTAGTCGATCACGATGATATGTGACATGGTTAAATCATAGAAACTGTAAATACATGCCCATCATAATGTAAAAAATAATGCCTTCAATTGTAGAAACATCCCATAAAATGCATCATCCACCTATTACTATGTCAAAATAAAACCAAGACTGCATTGTCAACCATGTAGGACCGTGTAAGCAGCGTCGAAACAACAACAAAAAAATGTGTGATATGTCTATCTTTGAGCCTCCAGTCCACAAGGGGGTCCCACCTACTAGTATTATATTATTAACATAGTTTAAATAATAGGTATTTAACAATACTTTGCGGGCAAAATTCCTCATTGCGATTTTAATCGTCAACAATGGGTGCATTTGTTGTAGTCTACATGAAGCCCCAAAGGTGTGGTTATGGAACCCTAAGTTGATCAAGGAAAAATGTCACGAAGGACGGTGTAAATGTAGGTAACTCACTCATGGATGGATAGTCCTCATCATTTCATTTCTGGTGATAGGTGGTACGCCACGTGGTTCCTCACGGTTGAGGAGTTATGAGGTCATGAAGTTGGAAGCCCCAAATATAGGTTAAGAATCCCCTAGTTGGTTAAAATACAGGTTAAGAAGCCCCTAATTGATTGCAATTCATTGATGAAAGGGTAAAGTGGTTGTAACAAGAAAGTTCAAGAATCCCTTAAGTTAAGGAAAGAGGTTACTTAGAAAAAGTATATATACACCTCAAGAAGTCACTCATAAGTACATTCACACACACATTCTATCGACTATCTTCTATGTGAGTAAGTTATTTTTATCTGAGGTAACCAAGGAGATCTGAAGCAAATTTCAGACGGAAGGTGAAGTAAAGAAGGTAAAAAATCCACGGGAGAATGAAATCTTTTGATAATGTTTTTTATAGAATGATTCAAATAGAAAAACTTGAAGGTTTTTGAGAAGGCATATCGAGGTATTTGTGGTAAAATTTTCAGCTCCTTGGTCATAGTAGTTTCTGAGATACATTGTGGAAAATAGGGTTTTGGGCTAGTCTGGAAACTAGTCTCAAATAGTTGTTCTGGGTAAAACAATCATAACTTATTCATAGAATATCCAAATTCAGTGAGAAAAACTGTAGTGGATAGAGTATAGCCTGTAGTATGTTGTGTATTAGTTTCATATCTATAAATCTAATATTCCACGCATGGCATGCTCTACAATTTCTCTCTCTAGAATAATCCATTATTGAACAAGGTCTGTCATTGTTTCTATAACTCCTTTTCTGGGATGTTCCAAGCAGTGAAACTTGGAGGCATTGTAGAGAATATATTGAATAATATTGAATACAAGTTTCAAACCTTTATTCATTATAGGTACATAGTTATTTTTGTTGAAATTTATGGTTTGTGACTAGTCCAAAAACTAGTCCCGTGAAACTAAGGTAAAGTTTGAAGAAGATGCTATTCTCTTGTTGTTGAAGTTGAGGAAGGTCTACAGGTCTGTGATCACATACACTAGGTATGTTATAGAGTTACATGTATGTTTATATGAATGTTTTGAGGGTTACACAGTGACTATGCTACATGTTTGATGCTTATTCTTGGTATACTCTTGAAGCATTGGCACATGGTGTATAGTTGTCATTGATTTTGACACAGTGCTAAGGAATACACTTGGTATATGAAAAAAAATATATGAGACACATCTCTTGGTGATGTTGGTACTTGGTTGAGGTACACCATTGATGATACTTTCTTGATATATCCTATGGTACATGGTGTATGGCATGATTGAGTGATATGGTATATGGTTGAGATACATTGTTGGTACATGGTATGGTACAAGTGTTGATGTACATGGTTGGTACATGGTATGGTATAGGATTTGTACTTGGTACGATGTTGATGTACATGGTTGATTATTGAGGCATATGGTACAGTTTATGGTGCATGGTTGATGTATGGTTTGGTACAGGTTGTGGTGCATGGTTTGGTATAGGTGTTGGTGCATGGCTGATGCATTGTTTGGCATGGTTGTTGGTGCATGTTGATGCATGGTTTAGTATAAGTGTTTGTGCATGGTTGATGCACTTGTTGTGGTACACAGTTGATGCTTGGTATAGTACAGGTTGATGGTTTGGTACATGCTTTGGTACAGGTTGAGACACATACCCTGTGATGGTATGTTGGTGATATTGGTACATGCTTGGTCGAGGCATGTGTTGGCCATGTTCAACATATAGTTGAGAGGTGTCCTTGGTATATGATACCTATGAGAGGACATGTTTGAGTATCAGTGATAGTGAAAGGTTGGAAAAGTTGATGTGATAGGTTGGATATAGTGATAGGTTGGCAGTGACATTGGCAATGATAGTGACAATGATAGTGGCACTGTTCGAGGTAGTGAAAATTGGTCTACACTTGTATTTCATGGAAAAAGAATGGGGAAAGGAAATGGGGTTATAGCCTCCTTATGGTTGGTGCCAAAGAACTCAAGGATTTGGATATTCCTTTAGGTTGGAGCCTAAGAATCAGGGGGTTGTATCCTCCTTCTGGTTGGAGCCAGAGATTTCAGGGAGTTGTAGATTCCTTCAGGTTGGTTCCTGTAAATCAGGGGATTGGTGCCGACTTCTAGTTGGTGATGGGGAATTTGGAAGTTGGTGCTTCGTATGAATGTATTCTTGATATATATAAGAAATCATTTCATGGTTTTATCTTGTTTGGGTTTCCACGTAAATTCTCGTATACTATGTATTTGATGCGATGTTGCTTATGTTTATATGCTCATGATACACTAATGATATATTGTTGATAAAGTTGACATATACATATTGTGGTTAAAATTGGTAAAATTTCTCATACTGATTCACCTCCCCTTTCAGTATTCCAATGATTTGAATCAAAGAAGGTCCTTCAAGAAATCAATTTAACCACTAGAAGGAAGAATGAGAATGGAACACCAATGTCAAGTGATCAGAATGGTCTGGACTATGAGATATGGAACAAAATAAAGAAAGTATTTTTACAGGAACATGGATATGATATTTGGAAATCAATTGTTATAGGATACACCGCTACAAAGAAACCAAAGACTGCATCCAAGAAGGAATTGAAAATAAATAACAAAATAGTAATGGATTTCATCTGGGAAGAATTACCTGATCCAGTAAGAGAGAAAGTGGGAAAATGTTCATCAACAAAATAACATTGGGATAAGATGCATGATCTCTATTCCAAGGAATCTCCCATCACAGAGTCATATCCTATTAAAGAAAGTGCAGGTATAGAACAAGAAGAAATATGCTCATCATGTAAGATAGATTTAGAAGAAGAATATTGTGAAGAAAGCATAGTATACCTTGAAGTGGAATTAATCAATGCCTTATATGAATTGACAAAAGAAAGGAAGAAAAAAAAGTATCTTAAGGAACAATTAGTCAAGAATCATTCTCAAGAAAGTTATGAAAAATTCCAACATGTCATTGTAAATCTAAAAGCTCAGTTGGACGAAGCCAGAAGGAATGAAGAAACATACATAAGTCATATGGAAGAGAAGAATTATTTGGAATTCGAAATAGTAGCACTAAGAAAAGAAGCAATAGAAGAGAAGCAATGTTTGGAAACTAAAAGAACTGAAGCAAATAAGAGAGAGAATATTTTGAAAGATCATCGCAAGGAAAGATATGAGGAATTAAATGAACTTGAAGTAGAATTTGGTCAAGAAGAAAGAAGACTTGAAAATGAAATCATCTCCGTGAAGATCCAACTTGAGGAGGAGAAGAGAGCAAAAGAAGTCATGCAGATTCGGATGGTGAAGATAGGAGAAGAGGTTGAGAAGATTGAAGAAGAAGTGGTCACATTGAGAGTTAAAATCGTCAAGCTTAGTAAGAACATTGAAGTGAGAGAAACATACACATCATCAGTAGAGAATGTTGAAGATAAGCACTCTAGGTTTCCATAAAAGAAGAATGAAGAAAAGAGCATGAGTTATGTAGAAGTACTCAAAGGAAGGAATCATGGTTAGCCGGAATAAAGAAAATGATAGAGATACATCATCAAGAAGACCCTCCACATTCAAGCCACAAAGAAGTTTCAGTCATGATCAACCAAGGTAGGAATTCATAAGGATTACACCACAAAGTAAATTATTCACTCTGAGGTATGTAAATTTATTTTATGGTAATTGTTTTGATTGCACTAACTTTGGACACAAAGTTGTAGATTGCAGAGCATATGGAAGAAATGTTCAGACAAAAAATACCTATGTGGCTCCCCACAACATTGAGTGTTACAAATGCCACACTTATGGTCATATAGCTCGTGATTGTAGAAGCATTATGGATACTTCTATGAAAAACAACACATATATCATATATAAGAGGGTTTGGAAAATAAAACAAGAACATGTAAAGGAAGATCAGATGAATGAAGAAAACCCAAAATTTATACTCTTATGATTGGAAATAGTACGAGATGAAGAAAAATACACATGGAAAAAGGAATATGTGAGATATAGGAAGGTATGGAGAAGAAATGAAAAACAAGAAGAACATGTGAATGAAGAACAGGTCCCAGAGATCATGGGATTTGTAGTAGTACGAGAAAGAAAAGACAAACAAGTGAATAAAGAATAGTCCCAAGAGATTGTACTTTCAAGAATTATAGTGCAAGATAAATCCACAAGAATAAAGAAAGAAATCATAGTTTTGAAATATGATGAGTCCACAGACGAATAGGAAGATTACTTTGCATCAGAGCGGGTATTTTTCTGAGCCACCTGGCTTGGAGACTCCTAGTAAATATGAAAATTGAACAAGGGGAGTCCATGCAGTAGCTACTATAGATCAAAGAACCATCCTTTGATTACGTTGAAGTATTTGTAGAGACATATTCAGAGTAGTAAGATAACCGAAGTACATAATGAAAGATTGATCAGTTGAGAAGTAGTGTTCCCACACAGATATCAGTTGGCAGTTACATAGGAAAAAGTTTATGATTGTATTCCACGTATGTATTCAGGTAGGGATATATTTAGTATAGGTTTATCTAGACATGCAAAGTTTGATTTGTAGATAGAGAAAACCAATGGACACATTTGATTCAGTTTGAAGAAACATGAATATGTGATGATCAATTGCAACCATGATAGTATAGTGATATGTGGGTCAACATTGTGGATAGTTGTGTATAAGAGTTACATGAACTAAGATGGATTTATGAGATCATTGGCAGGTATAGAAATATACATGAAAAAACATATTTACAATTCGAATCAGTGGAATTAGTGGGCAAGTGGAATCAGTTGCTCACAAGAAGACAAGCAGTGAAAGACACAATAAAACAGGGAAAGAGAAACCTTCAATAGAAGCTATATCATCAGAAGGGCATTGTTGAATAGTATGGTCAAGTGATTATGACAAGTAAATGAAAAAATCAAAATTTGAATGCTTTTTATATATGTCGGAAATTTACAAGAGGAAGCACCATTGGAAAATTAGCAGAACTAGAAGAGAGGAAAGGAAATTTATATAGGAATCCCTACATTGATCAACATGAAATCTTGCAGAGAATTCAAGGGAAGAGAAATCATCAGAGAAATAGATCTAGAAAGGAAGATCAATAGAAAAGAGATAGGGGGAGACATACCGATATGGGGAGTTATCTTTTTTCCTATAATTACAAAAGAGAAGAGAAAGAACAAAGGCATGAAAATAAAGAGAAAGAACACGTGCATGGAAATAGGCGGGGGTATCCCCAAGGAGAGAGATCATTTGCTAATGATTTCAAAGGGTTAGAGTAAGAAACATTGATGAGGATCAATGGTCATAGGGGGAGCATCAATGTTGGAGCATTAATGTTTCCATCAATGTTGGTGTTTCCATCAATTCCAAAAGAGTGATATTTTTGGACAATTGGTTTAGATCATTGGTTGTCATTGATGTCGACCCTTGGATATTGATTTAAACCCTTCGATAAGTATGGAAGCCCTAGATATGTGGTTGAGATTAGTGGTGAGTTAGTTGTGATTGATGACTGGCTGATGTCAGCAGATGTGATGGGTGCATTTTATGTAGTCTACATGAAGCCTCAGAGGTGTGGTTATGGAACCTAGAGTTGATCAAGGAAAATGGTCATGAAGAATGGTGTAAATTTAGGTAACTCACTCATGGTTGGATAGTCCTCTTCATGCCATTTCCGGTGATATGTAGTACACCACGTGGTTCCTCACGGTTGAGGAGTTATGAGGTCATAAATTTGGAAGCCCCAAAGATGGGTTAAGAAGCCTCTGATTGGTTGCAGTTCATTAATGAAAGGTTAAATTGGTTGTAATGAGAAATTTCAAGAATCCCTAAAGTTAAGGAAAGAGGTTACTTAAAGAACATGTGTGTGTGTGTGTGTGTGTGTATACACACACACACACACACACACACACACACACCTCAAGAAGTCACTCATAAGTACATTCACACACACATTCTATTGAATATATTCTATGTGATTAAGTTATTCATATCTGAGGTAACCATGGAGATTTGAGGAGAATCTTAGAGGGAATTTGAAGTAAATAAGACCAAAAATCCAAGGGAGGATGAAGTATTTTGATGAAGTGTTCTAAGGTATGTTATTTACAGGTCATCTTACCATTTACACTATAACATTTTTTGTAGAATGATTTTGATAGAAAATATTGGAGGTTATTTAGAAGGCATATCATAGTGCATGTGGTAAAATTTTCATCTTCTGGGTCTTAGTAGTTTTTGGGATACAATTTGTGGAAAATAGGGTTTTTGGATAATCCAGAAACAAGTTTGAAACAGGTGTTTCGGGTAAAAACATCATAACGTATTCATAGAGGATCCAAATTCGGTGAAACAAAATGTAGATGATAGAGTACAGTCTGTAGTATGTTTTATATGATTTTCAGATATATATATATATCAAATATTTCATGCATGGCATGCTCTACAAGTTCTCTCTCTAGAATAAGCCATAATTCAACAGGGTCTATCATTTTTCCTATAACTCCTTTTCTCGGATGTTCCAAGTGGTGAAACTTGGAGGAATTGTAGAGAATATATTGAATAATATTGTTACAAGTTTCATACCTTTATTCATTATAGGTACGGAGCTATTCTTGTTGAAATTTAGGGTTTGTGACTAATCCAAAAACTAGTCCTGTGAGACTAAGGTAAAGTTTGATGAAGATTCTATTCTCTTGTTGCTGAAGCTGAGGAAGGTCTGCAGGTCTATGATCACATACACAAAGTCTTTTACAGAGTTACAAGTATTTTTATATGTATGTTTGGAGGGTTACATGGCGATTATGCTACATGCTTGAGGCTTATTCTTGGTATACTCTTGAAGCATTGACACATGGTGTATAGTTTTCATTGATTTTGATACATTGTTGAGGAATACACTTGGTATATGACAACACATATATGAGACACATCTCTTGGTGATTTTGGTACTTGGTTGAGGTACTCCATTGATGGTACTTTCTTGATATATCCTATGGTACATGGTGTATGTAATTATTGAGTGATATGGTATATGGTTGAGATACATTATTGGTACATGGTATGGTATAGGTGTTGATTTACATTATTGATGTACATGGTTGATACATGGTATGGTACATGATTGGTACTTTGTATGGTGTTGATGTACATGGTTGATTATTGAGGCATATGGCACAAGTTATGGTGCATGATTGATGCACATTTTGGTATATGTTGTGGTGCATGGTTGATACAGGGCTTGGTACAGGTGTTGGTGCATGGTTGATGCATGGTTTGGTAGAGGTGTTGGTGCATGGTTGATGCATGGTTTGGTAGAGAGAGGTAAATAGAGAAAGGAGGGAGAGTGGGGGAGAAAGAGGGAGGGGGATACAGAGTGAGGGGGAGAGAGGGGTAGGTGCAAAGGAGAGAGAGAGGGGGGATATGGAGGGAGAGATGGAGAGAGGGAAAGAGGGAGGGGGTGAAGGAATTGAGAGAGGAGGTGAGTGGAGAGGGAAGGGAAAGAAGAGGGGGAGATAGGTGAGACAAGGGTAGGTGGGTACGAGGATCTGGTGCAAGAGAGGCAAAGGAGAAGGAGGTACATGTTAATATATTTTATTGAATAATAGAGATGAATACAATGACATATTGTATTTTGTATTGTATATTTGTACAAATTAATATATTTTATTAAATAATAGATATGAATACAATTACCAATATCATTGTTTGTACATACCAAGTGGAAAATATACTATTAATTGATTAATCCATGCACACAAGATGTATTTAGATGGAATAGAGGTGGGCACAAGGGGGTGGGGTGAGAGAGACAAAGGGGGAGGAGTGAGATAAGGTGAAGGGTAGATGGGTAGGGGAGAGAGGGGGAGAGTTGGGGGGGAGAGAGAGAAAGAGAGACAATGAAACAAATAAAAAAAATGACATAAGAGAAAGCACACGTTCCAAGAATGTGTGCACTTTCCTAGAGTGTGTGCCCATTCTTATAAGTGTGTGTGCATTAGTTCTAATTCAATTTTTTGGGGGGAGGGAAGGACAAATACAGTGTATGTGTATGCTGATTTGGTTGCCTCATATTTAGGTTTGATATGAAAAACCTATTGGTTTGATCTGCAAATACATAAAAACCTCGATTTTTATGAATACCTCTCTATATCTCTATCTTTGACGTTAATTTTATATAGGCTACACAAATTTATTGTATATGTGAAAGGTTGGCAGTGATAGTGGCAGTGATAGTGACAATGAAAATGACAATGTTTGAGGTAGTGATATTTGATCTCACTTATATTTCAGGGCGATAGGACAGGGAAAGGAAAGGGGGTTGTAGCCTCCTTCTGGTTGGTTCCGAAGAACTCTGCGAGTTGGATATTCCTTTAGGTTGGAGACTAAGAATCAGGTGGTTGTATCCTCCTTCTAGTTGGATCGATAGAATTCAGGGAATTGTAGCTTCCTTTAGGTTGGTTCCTGTAAATCATGGGGTTGGTACCTCTTTCTAGTTGGTGCTGGAGGATTTGGAGGTTGGTGCCTCCTTGTTGGAATGGGGGAGGACCCAAGGTTCATCTCTAACAATGCACCAACAAGCCCTAACTACTAGCCCTTTTGGAAACACCTGGGAAGCAGATGTAGTCTCACCCAAAGTAGCAATAGGGGGTTGCATGACACATGTGTCTACAACTAGAGGAAATACAAGGTGGATCTAAAACAATAACAACACAACAGCTAGATATCAATTACCAACTTAAAACCACTTCACACAGTTATATCTCAGATCTAACACTATGATGTAATGATAGAATAACATAAGGTAAAAGAACACAACACCAATCCCACAGAACAACAAGATATACGTGGTTCACCCTCTCCCTAGGGCTACGCCCATAGAACTGCATTTCTTGATATTATATGAAAACATACAGTTCTATATGTGCTCTTAGCTTGCAGATCTCACTCTCTTTATTTCTCTCCCCTCCCTATGCACCCATCTGCAGGGTTGATCTTCGCACCCAGCTGAAGATCTTACAATATAGAATGCTCTCACACACAACACTTCTCTCTTGCACAATACACAATGAACAACAACAACAACCAACAACGAACAACGGACAATGGAGCCCTCTTCTTCCATCTAGGTTCTTATTTATACATTACAATAGGTCTCATACATCCTTAGGTCGAGACCTAGACGTCAAAACCCTAAATAACCAAACCCTAGGTGTCTAAAACCCTAGGTCCTCTTTGACCCACGTTTTCTGGGCTTCACCAGCCTGTCTTTCCATCTTTCCCGTGAGGTGCTCCAAAGCACTCGTTGACATATTCTTCCACTTGCTAAGTTGTCCAAGATCCATCTTCCTTGATGATATGTCATCCTCGATCTCCTTGTTCAATGACTACCTTTCCCTTGCTTCGCTCCTTCTTTTCTTCTTCTTTAACTACTTCAACCCAATCTTAGTCAATGTACCTTCCGCGCTGTTCGCACTTCGTATTTTATTTTCCTATTTCTTTTCTTTCTTTATTAATCCATACCAAGGCCCAACAGGCCCCCAACACTCACCTGTGACTCATCTTGAGGCACTGTAGATCTGAATCTTCTTTTTTACTTCGACTTCAGACTACACAATGCAGCCTGTGCTTTCCACTCTATCCTTCCCCACTGTGTGCAGACTGTATTTTCTATGTCTGGTACCCAGTTTCAACTGCACCTAGTACCTATACCCTTCTCCTTCTACTTTTATTGAGATTTGTAAGGAAACTGGTTGTCATAGTACAATTTCAACTGGCTCCCATTCACCAAACCTTCCTTCCATTCTCCCTTCAAAGTATTCAACTTCACAACTCCTCCTTCCGTGACATAGGAAACCTCATATGGCCCAAGCCAATGTGTCTTGAACTTCCTTGGATGCTTCATGAACTTTCTATCATAAACCGATACCAAATCTCCTTGCTTAAAGGATTTCTTCTTGATGTGTCTATCATGGTAGGCCTTTTCTCATTCCTTCTGTACCTGCTAATGAAATCCTGCAATAAACCTATCTTCCTCCAATTCAACCAACTTCGTGATCCTCTCTTGAACAATTCCAGTGTCATCCATATCTGTAAAGGTTGCAATTATTAGACTAGGAACCAAGTATTCCATAGGTACAACTGCTTCTAGAACATATACCAACTTAAAGGGAGTCTGCATTGACAACTTATTGCAAGTGGTTCTATAGGCCCATAATACTGTGGGTACTCTCAAATCCAAATCATCCTTGTTTGCACTGCAAATCTTCGTCAGCGTTGTCTCCAATATCTTATTGAAGGCTTCAACTGTACCATTTGCCTATGGATGGTATGGAGTGCTCTTCTGATGGTGAACTTCAAATTCCTGAGTCAAGGCTTCAATAGTCTTATTAATAAAATGTGTGCCTTGATCACTCATCAAGATCTTTGGACATCCAAACCTGGTTATAATATCATCAAATATGAACCACACAACTGTAGTTGCACTACAATCCTTGAGTGCTCTTGCTTTTGCCCATCTTTTCAAATACTCTATTGCAGTGATGATGTATATTTCTCCTGTACGCTTTCCTGGTGGGTTGATAGGTCCCACAAAATCAATGGCCCATTTCTCAAATGGCTGTAAGGTTAGATGTGGTGCTAAAGGAATCTCATATCTTCTGGAAGGTTTCCCAACTCTTTGGCATACATCGCAGGTTTCATAGTGTCCTCCTATGATTCCCTCATGTGATTCTACCAAAATCAATGGTCTTTTTGCCTCCATAACACATCTCCTCAATATCTCACCAGGTCCCATCTTATATAGTTGTCCAACTATAAGTGAAAAACATGCAACACGAACTACCATTTGTTTTTTTTTGAATGATTGTATATTCGTGAGGTGCCATTCTTGTTGATAGGAACTGGAATATCTTGATGAAGTGATCATCAACCTTCCTAATGGCCAACAAATGTGCATCTGGTAGTGTATCCTCCAATATAGTAGGTTCCTCTCCATGTTATAACCTGGACAAGTGGTCAAGTCCCTTATTCATTCTCCCTGGATTGACCATGATCTCAAAATCATATTCCTGGAATAATAGAAGCTATCTGCATATTATTCCCCCCAAGACTGGCTTGTTGACTAGGTATTTCAATGCAGAGTGATCAGTGAACATTTTAAATTTTCCTCCCAACAGGTAGTGCCAAAATATATGCAATGCATACACCATGGCTAAACCTTCTCTCTCAGTGGTAGTGTAATTTATATCAGCTGTTGAAAGCTTCTTGCTAGCAAAGGCTAACAGATGGTCAATATCTCCTGCTCCTATTTGTGCTAGTGTTTCTCCTAATTCAATGGAAAAGGAATCAACATGCACATGAAATTCCTTACTCCAATCTGGAAAAACCTGAATAGGCGTAGTGACCATTTTATGTTTCGGTGTGTCGAAGCTCTACTGGAATTCTTTTGTCCATTGAAAATGAAAATATTTCTTCAACAAATTATCCATGGTTTCTCCAATCTGTGCATAGCCCTTAATGAACTTTTTGTAGTATCCAGTATGTCCTGGTGCAGTGCGCAATTGTCTTACTGAAGTAGGAGGAGGTAGATCAACAATAATGGAAATTTTGGACGGATCTACCAACAACCCTTGCTTACACACAATATGGTCTAGCAGCACTCCAAAGGGTGAAAATAAGATGCACTTCTTCAGGGCCAGGGAAATTTGACATTGCGTGCACTTATCCAACATTAGCCTTAAACATTGAATATGATTTTGCAATAAGCTAAAAATAGTCCAATCATCAAAATATGCTTCCAGAAATTTATGTAGAAATTTATTGAATGCTTCAACCACCACCCTAAAAAAGATGGTAGGTGCATTCTTCAGTCCAAAAGGCATCACTGTGTACTGGTAGGATCCCCATTCTATTGCAAATGTGATCATATGGTGATCTTCCTTAGCAATCATGATCTGCTGATAACCCGAAAATCCATCTGTGAAGGAGTAAACTTCCTATCCTCCCACATTATTTGACACTTTGTTAGTAAATAGTGTAGGGAATGGATCATGTAAACATGCATCATTCGGTTTCCTCAAGTCTACACAGATTTTGATCTCTCCTATATTATTATCTTGAACCACCATAGGGATAATCCATTCTAATTCTTCAACAGGTTCTACGATCCCTGCTTCCAACATTTTGTCTAATTCAATCTTGACTTTCGACTTATATTTGGGATTCAACCTATAGGGTCTCTTCTTGACTAGCCTTGCATTTGGTTTCAAGGGGATCTTCATCTCTCCCATGGCTCCTTTAATTCCCTTCATATCAATGAACTTGGTTGGAAACAAGTCTTGATATTCATGTAGGTGTTCAGTGATCTTGTTAATAGTGGCATCATCCCAATAATATCCAACATTTCTGAGCTTAGGGGCTTGCTTTGTTCCAATGTTAACTTTATTGATTTTGATTGGCTGTCCAATAAAAGGTAGTTCGACTCCTGTTCCTTCTATGTCTCTCTTTCCTTCTGTCTCTGAGATGTTCACATTCCTAGGATAGTCATCTTCATCAACAATGATATTGTAACATCCTTGCAATTTCTGAAGAGGTGAAGTCCATTCATCCTCTTCTTTCTCCAGAGGGAGGTTAGGTGCCTCCTCAAAAAAATTTTGTCTCACAAATTGTAAGGCTTGATCTACTATAGGGTACTAACTTTCAAATAAAAATTTAGCTAAAAACTTCTGAGTCATACCTTGAAAATATGTAGTGGTGAGGCACAGTTCCGCTTGAAGATACTAGTTGATAGGGGTCATGTCCAAAGTGTTAATGAATTTATGCACCCACTTCTCTTGAGAAATGTTGCTCCAGGCCTCCTCAAAACTTTGCACGTGTTCCTTCGAACAACTTTGTTTGGTGTATCTAACTTCGTACCTGACGATTTGTTCTAAAAAGAGCAATGTCATCAGAGTGTGACATTGCATCCACTTTGCGATGTTCTTATTATGTGTTCCCCACCATCTTGCTGTAGTTTATTTTAAAGATTCATCCAGTGCCAATAGTTGCTATTGTAATGGTACAATTTCTTCAAATTCTAGTAAGAAAGTTTCTAAATGATTTAAACCATCAAATGTGGGAATATTTCTTACTTCTGTTCCATTCTAGTGAACTTCCCTGGTCAATCTAGCACACCTCCGTGCAGAAACTTCATACATCTTGTTCTTCTAGTTCTCTGGTGCTTCTTTTGAATCTGATGAGCATGCACTGTCACTCCACCAGCTTAATTTCCCATCTACTGTAGGATTAATGTAATCCTGTTGTCTTGCTGTCAATTTATATATATTCTCTAGCTCATATGAATGGTCTTCTTCTTTGATGGTCTCTGTGTATCTGCGAACTTCATCAAGATCTAGAGGTGCAATGACCGTAAGGCCATCACCTTCAAATGTCATTCTTATTTTCTTTAAGTCGACAACAGTAGAATTATTGAAATCCCAATCAATTCCTAACAGTGAAGGATAAGGACAAATATCATCAACTATCTCAATCACCTCAAAATCCACAAATTTCCTTACCCCGTTGATGTCCACAGGGACATGCTCTAGTCTTCCAAAGGGGCTTACTTCCTGTTGATTATCCATCCTAAGCCTGATAGGGGAGTAAATTAACTTAGGTTTTCCCATCAGTGCCCATGTATGTTTCGTCATAACATTGACTTCCGACCATAAGTCGAGGACCACATAATCTATATCATAACATCCAATCTGAGAATTAAGGTGTAGTTCCTTATTTGTCCTTCTCTTTTTGGATACTTTATGTATGGCTCTATTCAACAAAGGGTCTACCTTCCCTCGTTCATACTGTTGGATCAAGTGTTGTAGTTCTTGTATATCTCTTTCATCCTTAATCAAATCAATGAACGTATAGAAGAAAATAACAAGCTTTCTTACCTCTTTTCCTTCTCCAGGTGAAGCAGACTGATCAAATGCTAGAGGCATCCCACATTCTCTCACTTCTAGTTGTGTTTTTTATTAATAAGCCTGATCTCTTCTGAATTATTTTCTTACCTCTTAAAATCTATGTTTCTCTTTTCTTGGATCAAACTCTTGTGTATTCTCTGCAACTCTTCTGACCCTTGAATCTTCTGTGGTCTTTTTTGGGGTCACTCTGTCTTCACTTGTAGCAATACCTCCTCTAGTGATAACATCGAATCTAGGATCCTCTCTGTGAGGTTTTGCTAAGATTAATTGTACTTGTTGGTTTTGTCCTCGTCTCTCCTGAAGCTTGGATAACAACATAGATCAATCTTCGATAACATGTTCAAATGAGTTGCAGTATCTACAAGTGGTACAAGGGTTCTGATAGTCCCTTGCCAAGTGACATGTTTGTGCGTAGTTATAACAAATGATCTGACCTTGATATCGACCCATGCCTCCACCTCGTCCTCTTCCTCTGAATCCACCGCAAGGGTTGAAGTTTCCTCTTCCTGGAGAGTTAAAATACGTATCATTTCCTTCTTGCTGTACTTCACCTTGAATTCGATATGTGTCTCTTGACCTTTCATGAAAGAGATCATAAGCCCTACAATCCTTCTCATCATGCCGCAAAGATTTACATAATGTGCAGTAGAGGTTTGTAGGTGTCTGGAAATATTTTTTCATGTAGAATCATTCACTAGGGCAATGTCTATTTCTACATACCTCGCACCAAGGTAGAGTAACCTACTTCAAAGGGCTCAGAGCTCCAGAGGTCAAGTACTCATGAAATAGGGGACAGTGCTCCTTATCATGTCCCTCTGATTTTCATCTGATATACCATATGTCTTCTCTTTTATCATTTCCCTTTTATTTCTTCATATCTTCGACCTGTAGAGATAAGCTAGTTAGATGACAAAAAATTTGACTCATACCTGAGATGGATTCTCCCATAGGGGCTGATACTAGTTCCATGGTGATCTCCAATGCCTCAGCCTACGAAACAACATTTTGTTGCATCAGAGGGACTGTGATGTGTGGTAAGAGGGAAGTAATGAACCATTCCTTTTTCTATTCATTTGGAAGATGAAAACGCAATCGACTTGTCAAGGTCTTAAACCTCTGATCAAACTCCCAAACAGGTTTAGCTACTTTCTTCTTGATTTATTTCAGTTCTGTAATGCACCGTGACTCTGACTTGGGTTTCTTGAATTATGTGGTCAAAGCAGTCTTGCTCTCATTCAGTGGTTTAGGATGTGCAACTCCAACAACAAAATTCATGTACCATCTCAGTGCATGGTCTCTCAAGGTAGTACTAAACTGAGCTCTCTTAACTTCTTCGTCACTGACATTCTTAATACTCCACACAACTTCACATAAAATCAAGTGTTGATCTGGATATTCAGATCCATATCCTCTAAAGATAGGTAGCCTCAATTCATTTGCCATAGATCTTCCTAGGTTTCCTGACTGAGTATGCAATCAACCGCAGGTAAAAGTGCTCTAAGTACTCTGGTAACTCTGGTAACTCTGGTAACTCTGGTTACTTAACACTGCTAAAACAACAGGAGGAGTAATAGTACTTACTTTGAAAGTCGATGCAATTCCTGTAGTTTTTGGATATTCTCGGTGAGGTTCTTCAGTCTATTCTTCCTCTTCCCTAGTAGACTCTAAATGTTCCTCATTCAACAACTCTTCTTCTTCTCCACTATAGAACCCTTCATCCTATTCCAGTGGCTCGTGACCTTGCTCAAACAGGTTCACCAGAGGAACTTCTCTAAATGATCACCCAATGCACAATGACAAACCTCTATGTCGCTGTCGTTGTATGAATTCTTGAACATTATCCTTTTGATCTGACCAACTACTATGTCTTCAATATGTTCTTCTCATGAAATAACATCTTGATCTTCAACTTCAAAAAGTGTAAAAAGTTTCCTCTGGGTCCCTTTAAAGAAATATCTCTCTGCTTGGCTATATGACTCTACTCTGTCAATAGAAAACTCGGTAATGTACCCTCCAATGGTGCTATCAAACCAGTGATCTACTTCTCTTGACACAACGTTATCAACTCTCTTGACATTCTTGATCAAAGCTGACGTCCAAACCACAAGTGTTCTAAATTTGATCTCAAAATGGGTATCTGCTAATCTGGATAGCCACTCATATAGCTCCTTATGAATTCCTCCAAAGAAAATATGGTGTATATCAGTAAAGATATACGTTCCCAACCAATCCTCTGTGATAAGATTAGGGTTCCTATTCTTATCCTCAACGAAGTCCTTTTTTTTTTCTTCTATCCACTTATGAATCTATGTCTTCAATGGGAACCACCTTGACATTCCCTCAAAAAGATCTCGGTCTCGAAAACATAACCATTTGTTGGCATGGGGGCAGACCTAGGGTTCAGCTCTAATAGGACACCAACAAGCCCTAACTATTGTTCCTTTTGGCAACACCTGCGAAGTAGATGTAGTCTCAACTGAAGTAGCAATAGGGGGTTGCAGGACACAAGTGTCTACAACCAGAGAAAATACAAGGTGGATCTAAAACAATAGCAACACAAAAACTAGATATAAATTACCAACTTAAACCCACTTATCACAATTATATCTCAGATATAACACTATGATGCAATAACAAAATAACAGAAGGTAAAAGAACACAACACCAATCCCACAGAACAACAAGATATACGTGGTTCACCCTCTCCATATAGCTACGTCGACAAAACTGTGTTTCTTGATATTATATGAAAACATACAGTTCTATCTATTCTCTTAGCTTGCATATCTCTCTCTCTTTCTCTCTCTCCCCTCCCTGCACACCCAGATGCAGGGTTTATCTTCGCACCCAACTGAAGATCTTACAATACAAAATTCTCTCACACATAACACTTCTCTTTCGCACAATACACAATGAACAACAACAACAACCAACGATGGATAATGAACCCCTCTTCTCCCATATAGGTTCTTATTTACACATTACAATAGCTCTCAGACATCCTTAGGTCGAGACCTAGGTGTCAAAACCCTAAATACCAAAACCCTAGGTGTCTAAAACCCTAGGTCCTCCTTGACCCACGTTTTCCGAGCTTCACTAGCCTGTCTTTCCATCTTTCCCACGAGGTGCTCCAAAGCACTCATTGACATCTTCTTCCACTTGCTGAGTTGTCCATGATCCATCTTCCTTGATGATTTTTCATCCTCGATCTCCTTGTTCAAAAACTAGCTTTCCCTTGCTTCGCTCCTTCTTTTCTTCTTCTTTAACCACTTTGACAAAATCTCAGTCAATGTACCTTCCACGCAGTTCGCACTTCGTATTTTATTTTCCTTTTTCTTCACTTTCTTTCTTAATCCATACCCAGTACCAACACTCCTATGAATCTATTCTTGATATATAAGAAAACATTCTATGGTTTTCCCCTGTTTGGGTTTCCATGTAAATTATGATGTATTGTGTACTTGATGTGATGTTGATTATGTTTATATGATCATGATACAATGATGATATACCAATGATAAATTTGACATATACTTATTATGGTTAAAATTGGTAAAATTTCACATACTTATTCAATTCCCCCCCTCTCAATATTCTAACATGTTGAATTAGAGAAGGTCCTTCAAGTAATCAATTTAACCACTAGAAGGAAGATCATAGATTACATTGAGAATGGAGCACCAATGTGAAATGGTCAGAATGGTATAGACTATGAGATATGGAGAAGAAGAATGAAATTATTTTTACATTCACATGGATATGATGTTTGGAAATTAGTTGTTACGGGATACACTTATACAAAGAAACCAAAGACTGCAACCAAGAAGGAATTTAAAAGAAACAACAAAATAGAAATGGATTTCATCTGGTGTTACGAGGGAAAAACTCTCTATGGCCAAGGGTAAACCACAATAGACATATATGAATGCATAAATCAACTCAATTCCATTGTATGCTATATAAACTAATGTGTAAGATGATAAAGAGGCCTACCTCGATCCAACGTTGGATGATGTTCCACCGTTGAGCACTTCGACCCAAAGCTTTATACCTGCAATAAGTTCTTAACAAACAAGTAGAGAAAGTATATAGTGATAATATAAAGGGGTTAGCACATCAGATAGCATAAACCATTAATAAACATTACAAACATGCCCATGGATAATAATCATATATTTGCACGATACCAATAGGATGAGAAAGGAGTATTTATATTAATAATTGATCAGTAGAAGTGACAACATTACAGACTTCCGTGTCGACACGGTTCAAAACCAAGGAACCAAGTTCCTTCCAATTGGGCCTCCACCACTTCAATCCTCCACCAAAGGCAAGCTCAAAAGAGAGAGACAATGAGGTTCTCTCAACAATAGGGAAAGATCTTGGGGGTTGAACACTGTGTTTAGCCTTGAGGGACAAAGGGATGCAGACTCAATATGAAGTAATTTCTCTAGAGTAACTTTGCTCTCAAATTTGAATTATTTCTCCTCCTTTTCCATAGCTCGGAATTGTGCTCTTATAGCCTTCAAAATGCAACTGAAGGGTCGAGTCAGAATGTTTCCAGTATATGGAAGGTCAAGGATCAGAGATCTCCTGCTGTGACATGGAAACCCCACTTCATTTTTGTATTTTCTAGCACAAATCCCGATGTACGTGGGTTGTAGTGGAGCAGCCTACGTATACTCTTGTTGTATAGCTGATAGGGTGCGTATATGTGGAAAAATGTATATTTTTAGCTCTGGATTCATAAAAAGTGGATGATAAGCCTGCATAGGGAAATGGAAAAAGGCCCTCTGTGCAAGATAGCAATGGTGAGGCAAATCTTTCTATAACAGATGCCCCCTAATGTGTGAGATTAGAGGAGTATCTGCGATGGACGAAATACATTATAAATAACCCAGTAGAGGAGTGGTAGAGAACTAGTTGGACGAACTCGATTTCTAATTACATTCTGTATTGACTTTGCATACATGGCTGCCAAGAATACAATGCAGATCCATGTGGAAAATATACCAAATAAGTGTCTGTGGCCATGAATAGGCAGATACAATTGCGGTTATATGACAAAAGATGTCATGGTCATGAACAAGGCCCAGTGAAAACAGTCTCAAAACCAATCTGAAGATATTTGTATACCATGGAGTACAATCCGATCTCCCATGATCACTAAAGTCAAACAAGTGTTGGTCCAATGAAAGGGAATCAAAAACTTAGGAAAGTTGCGGTTACATAGTGATGTATTCAAGTCTTCTACACTATCCACCAAAGGTGCAAGTCTACATCATGTGAATAAAGGATTCGAGGTCAAACATAATGAGACATCATTTGATTACCGGTCATTGAGGTATATTGTTAACAAATGAAAAACAACCTACCAATAATTAAAGTAGGTATCAAGGCACCAGGTACATTCCTACAAGTGTGAATAAAGGTGTCTGTGTCGAACACTTAAGAAATCCATTGATCATGAGACATTGATGTATTCCCATTTGTTAATGGTGAGAGAGCCTGCCACTAATGACTACAAGCCTCAAGGTGCTCATAAAACTCTAGGTCTCATATCTAGAATAAATGAGTTGAAGTCCATGGAAGGAGACCTGCTGAAAGGAGAGCATTAAGGCATCTCTCATTAGTCAACATGAGGAACAAAGAAGGAGCTTCATGATTTGGTGGAGATCGGACAAGGAACATGTTCACGAACCAATGAACCTGTGCGTCTTTCACATGTACCAAATGCAATCATTATACAGAAAAGACCCCCTGAATAGCAACCAATGATGAAAACTGTTGACAAAGGCAAGGAAACCACCAATAAGGCTAATGGCATATAATACCTTGCACGAATCCCAAAGTGTGAATAGATTTCTTATCGTCGAACACAAGGGAAACCACCCAGTCAATGAACAATGATGAAATGTCAATTGTTGGGTTCAAGGTGACCTACCAATGATGAAAGTAGGGCCAGGGTGCATGATAAGACCATAGTATCATGTGATTCTGAGACAAACTGAGGGTATGGACGACATGCAAAGTCAAGATTTCTGAGGAGTGTCCGACACAGGTTGATAGACTTCCTTTGAACAAGAGAATGAGATATATGGTGGACTCCGGTAGCATAGACTCAATGATGTGACTATTATATGCAGGAGGCATCAATAACATTCTCTATAGGGACTGGAAGAGTAACCAGTCGGTAGAGAAAACTCTTTAACGAGATCAGCTTCCTAAGGCCATGCTAAACCCAAAATTACGATGACACAAGTGTTGATACTGAGAGGGGGATGAATTAGTATCAAGTACAATTTAAAAACATTTTTCAACTTATTCTTAAACCATTCAATTATATCCAATGAGCAATGAACAATGGTATAAGAGTTACACCAATACACCACAATACACCATGCACAA